>OZ007516.1:8088699-8297414 GCA_963931865.1 Axinella damicornis | reverse complement strand
GCTGACGTAAGGCTGTGGGAGGGGGGGAAGGGAGGGAGGGAAGAAGGGCGGGAGGGAGGGATGGAGGAAGGGAGGGAGGGAGGGAGGGAGGGAGAGAGGGAGAGGGTGGAGGGATGGAGGGAGGGAGGCAGGGAGGGAGAGGGTGGAGGGAGGGAGGCAGGGAGGGAGAGGGTGGGAAGGTGGAGGGACAGAGGGAGAGGGAGAGGTAGGAAGTACAAAACTGTATGGGATTGGAAACTGATTGTGTGGGATTTCTTAGTCACCTATGCAGCAGTGAGTATGCAAACCGGAATGTACATGTGGATACAGTATGTGTGTTGGTGCATGCATTCCGTCAGGAGCTTATGAGCTCCTGATTCCGTACAGCTGCAACATTATCCCGAGGCCTCCAACCTCAGCATCTCAGGCAGGGTTTCATACAGGAATTTTTTGCTGGGGGGGGGACACATGGCAACCCATGCAAGCCCCACCCCCTCCCATTCCCTCGGCACGTCATATCATACACAGGGTTGTGACCAACTGACATGTTTTGACATGTTCAGATCTGGGTATGTATTAGACTACCTACCTCACAAACTTATCAGGGGCGGATACAGGATTGTGAAAGGGGGGGCACCATATATTAAATGCTGCCGGAGGAAGTGCATAGAGGTGTGTAGTGCTGATCAGTCCGCGCAAAGCGCGGAAATTTTTTTTCGCCTTCATTTTTCACTTCTCAGGATGGGCTCTCGTGGCACCTTCACGCTTTGCACTGCAAGTTCCAGATGTACGAGGATTGCAGGTCCCAGGCCTGCCAGGGCCACCATGAGCTTCTTCCTTGCTCAAATTTCGCTCACAAACGTAATACGTACGTACACAGAGGGGTATACTAGATCGTGGTCTCGTTAAGCAGTTTGGTTTCAGGCAATGCACGATATCGCGAGCTGAGAAGGCCAGGCCAGGAGTTGCAACATAGCGGCAGCAAGTTAGTAAGGAGGAAAATAAAAAGATCCGCCACTGCTTATACTGCTGCATGTCCAACCAGTTTAATATTAAATTTATAATATTATTGTCTTCTGTTTTCTGGGGGGGGGGGGGGGGGGGGGGGGGGGGAAACTTCACCTGGGGGGGGGGGGGGGGGGGGGGGGGGGGAAATCCCAGGGCGCCCCCCCCCCCCCCCCCCCCCCCCCCCCCCCCCCTCTGTATGAAACCCTGATCTGCCCTGCAAGTCTGCAAGCAACAAAAGTTGGGTGGTGGCCTGGGAATGAAGCATAGAATGAAGGTCTAGGAATGAGGCTCAGGGTCGAGGCCTGGAGGTCTGGAATGAGGTGCAGGGTGGAGGCCTGGAGGTCTGGAATGAGGTGCAGGGTGGAGGCCTGGGAATGAGGCATAGGGGTGGAGGCCTCTTCCCTAGGTTGCAAATTCCTAGGCCTCCACTCCCACACCTCATCCCTAGGCCTTATTCCCAGACCTCTACTCCTATAGGCCTCATTCCCAGTGCAGTGGGAAGGGGCCATGTGTACTGTACACTGTACAACATAGGCTTCAACAGGGAATTTCCCTAGTCGACTATTTGGTTGTAGTTTGCTTACTAATGGATTAATTGAGGAACGATGGAATGTCATCACTATCTGAACACCTCATCACCGACACTTGAAATAGTTTTGTTGCAACACACAAGTATCTCCACATGGAGAACATTGTCACTTGCCGTACATGGACACGATGTGAAAGGCGTAGTACTCCTCCCGAGGGAACCCAGTTGAGCTCTTCTTCTCGTACCCTTTGATAGAGATGTTCACAAACTGGCTGTCAGTCACCTCCTTGAGGTAGTCTGGAGTGTTCACGTCCTGCCAGCCGCTGGGCTCCTCCTCCCCTGCGGTGGGATCCAGGGAGTCCGCCATTCTCAATGTATGCAAAGCTGCTTTCGTAGAGCCTATCCCCTTCTCTCTACATGGGCACACAAGGTAGCAGCTTGATAGCCACTTTCTTAAAATCAGAGCAAAGTCGGTGCTCCTCTAGTTCTTTGGGGTAAATTGTCACGTGACAGGGCAGACAAGAGAACTACAAATTGTACACCGCTAGCTGCAGATTGTTCAGTGGGCTTGAATCTCGTTCAGGTACTCTTTCACTGTTCAATGTCTGGATGTATGGGCAGTAATACTTTAAAGTAGTATCTTGCTGCTCTTGCTGCTTGTGCTGCGCAGGTAGAAATTTAATTGGAGCCGTTTGTCACGTGACTTGCCTTGCAAGCCTGTGACGTCATCGTACGCGGCAGAATTACTCTAGTGAAAGTCTTGAAAGTGGAGCGAGATGTCTGAGAGGTACTCGTTCAGTTTAACGACCTTCAGGTAAGCGACTATATAGAATGGACCCAGTAAAAGCATGAATACAGAAATTATGTTGGGAGAACTGAATGTGGTGCACTTCATTTAGAGATTGTGAGCATAGCAATGAAGTTTGCCTCTTTCATGGACACTCAGTGTAGTTACTTACATCCCATTTGTAAGTGTTTGTGATTGAGATCAAGAATCTTGATAGGTAAAACTTCCTCTGGGGGGGGGGGGGGGGGGGGGGGGGGTCTGGTGACTCAATATTTCTTTTCCCAGTGGAATGCAATCAACTGTAACAAGTAAAAAAAGTCGCATGATAGCTATCCAATTATTGCCCACAACTTTCAAAATTTTGGGCGACTTTAGAAGAGTTGCAAGCTCTGGACAGTAGTAGCCGTTGGAGGGCAAGCCAAGGAATAGCCTTTAGCAGTATATGCGTAGTAACGAATCTATTTTCCAGTGCCAGTCAGAACACTCTCGTTCCCAAACTCTTGAGAACGAGATCATGGGAACGAGGCTAACTCACGAGTACATCCCGTCTGCCACAATGTTGTGCGAGAGGAAGGCGTTTCTTCTATTCATCGAGCTCATCTTGACCTAAGGAATACCCTCACTGCTTGGTTTGATTTTGAGCCTATCAACTTCCTGTAATTATCATAGTCGTTTAGCATTAGTTGCACATTAAGTCATTAGTGTGGCTCATTCCGCATAGTAGAACGATTGGAACCTAGAGAGATGGATGGTATCGGTATGCACAGCACCTCTGTCTTCACGTTTCTTTGGCAATTCTGTCCCCCACATCGCTGTGTTCACTTTCAGCACTCAGTTTTTGTCTCGGCACCGAAGTGCTGAGACACAGTGCTGGATGCGTAGGTACGTACGTGGTACGTACATCGCTTTTCGCAATGCACTCGCGCAAGTGCTGCATGCATGCTCTACACCCGTAATAGGGTGTCAAACGTATTTATAGCCTGCAAGTAGATCTTCAACAATGAGTATGGGTTTGCATGGCTGCTCATGAATCCTCTTACCAAGACTGCTGCCAGTAGCTCTAATACTTAATTCAGGACAATGAATACTCACCCATCCAGTGTGCTGCACTCAGCCATCCCAAGTGCTCACTCAGCTCTAGCTAGCTAGCTATAGGCCTATAGATAAGTGCTGAAAGAATTGGCCAAGGTGTTGACTAAACATCAAGCCCAGACACGACCATACTGCTTTCACCCTTTGGGTGAACATTCCTGACCCACCCCTTGCTCACACAGAACCTCCAAGGATATTGACGCTCACTTAAGCTGAAAGTCTCATAGCTAACAGATTTTGCAGTGGTTAAGCAGCTGCCATGTCCTCTGCCGTGCATGATTCTAGCTGATACCAAGTCGTGCCGAGACACATCAAGTCTTTTAAAGACTCACTTGTTCAATCTGTGTAATGTATGTAAATGTATTCACAGTACAGTTGCAACTGGCTATGGCGGTTAATAAATGTTTCTTATACTCCGTGTACACATGGTGGTCTACATGACTGTATGGTGTATGACATTGTGTATGTTCTTTTCCAGTCCCTCAGGTAAATTAGTTCAGATTGAATACGCTTTACAAGCTGTGGCAGCAGGAGCACCCTCAGTTGGGATTAAAGGTATGTTGTGGAAAGAGGTGGGGGGATGGAAAGAGAGGAGGAAGTGGGAGAGGAGTGCGAGGGGGAAGAGAAAAACGGGGAGTGGGGATGGAGGGAGAGGAGGACGATGGAGAGGAGTGGGAAGGGGGATGAGAAGAAAAGGAGGAGGGAGGGGAAGAGAGGGGGTGAGAAAGAAAAAGGAGGAGAGGGGAATGGGAGGGGTGGAGGGATAGGAGGATGCGAAAGGAGGAGGGAGGGGAAGGAGATGGAGGTGGAAGGAGAAGAGTGGGTGAGAAACAAAGGAGGGAGGGGAGAAGGGGATGGGGTGGGGTGAGGGGGGAGGGAGTGTACATGTATTGGGAGGGGGATGTGAAAAGGATTGGAGGATAAGGGAATGAGAGGGGGTGGAGGGAGAGGAGGATGAGAAAGTGAAAGGAGTGAGGGGGAAGAGATGGGGAGTGGAAGGAGAATGGTGGGAGGGGAGATGAGAAAGGGAAAAGAGGAGTTAGGGAAGGAGATGAGGTGGAGGGAGAGGCGTGGGAGGGGGGATGATAATGCGAAAGGAGGAGGGATGGGAGGAGAGGGGGTGGAGGGAGAAGAGTGGGAGCGGGGGTGGAGGGAGTGGAATGGGAGAAGGGGTGGAGGGAGAGGAATGGGAGGGGATGGAGGGAGAGGCGTGGGAGGGGGTAGAGGGAGAGGAGTAAGAGGGGGGTGGAGGGAGAGGAGTGGGAGGGGGGTGGAGGGAGAGGAGGATGAGAAAGAAAGGGGAAAGAGAGGGGTGGAGGGAGAGGAGTGGGAGGGGGGATGAGAAAGGGAAACGAGGAGGGAGGGGAAGGAGAGGGGGGTGGAGGGAGAGGAGTGGGAGGGGGGTGGAGGGAGAGGAGTAAGAGGGGGGTGGAGGGAGAGGAGTGGGAGGGGGGTGGAGGGAGAGGAGGATGAGAAAGAAAGGGGAAAGAGGGGTGGTGGTAGAGGAGTGGGAGGGGGGATGAGAAAGGGAAACGAGGAGGGAGGGGAAGGAGAGGGGGGTGGAGGGAGAGGAGGATGAGAAAGAAAGGGGAAAGAGAGGGGTGGAGGGAGAGGAGTGGGAGGGGGGATGAGAAAGGGAAACGAGGGGGGAGGGGAAGGAGAGGGGGTGGAAGGAGAGGAGTAGGAGGGGATGAGCTCGTAAAAGGATGAATGACTAGAGGGGAACGTTAGAGGAGGAGGTGGAGGGGTAGGGAAGAGAGGGTGGGGTACATGTATATGTGTGTATTGATACATGTACGTATACTGATCCTTGCAGCCAAGAATGGAGTCGTCTTAGCGGTGGAGAAGAAGCAGAAAACAGTTTTATATGACGAGAGTAGCATCAACAAGGTACGTGTGTCTGTTTGTCCCCATGGCTCCTTGTGTGTGTGGTTGTCCACACTACGTGTACAATGTTGCAGTAGCGATTGCCAACTGTATGTGTAACTAGAGATCGTATTGTGACTAACGCAGTACATAGAAAAACTCATTGTATGGAGGGTTTGGGTTCGTTGGCGCACGCAGGGGGAGGAGCCCGGGAACGACAATATACGTACAAGAATAAACAAAGATGTAGGGATAGCAGAACGGTAGAAAGCACGGAGACGAGGTAGGGTTGATATATATACATGTATACGTACAACCCTACCCTACACAACTCATTGTATGGAGGGTTTGGGTTCGTTGGCGCACGCAGGGGGAGGAGCCTGGGAAGCCTGGGAACGAGACTATGTGCATTATACAAACTGTACATACAAGAATAAACAAAGATGTAGGGATAGCAGAACGGTAAAAAGCACAGAGACGAGGTAGGGTTGATATATAGCATATATACGTACAACCCTACCCTACACATCTTTTCGCATAATACATGATTGTACATGTAAATACGTCATTCGAATTCACCGCGTGCAGCGGGAGGAGCCTGGGAATGAGGCTACATTCTACATCATTGCAGTAAGGTTCATCACTTCTCCTGCAGATAGAGGTGATTAATGACCGGATTGGGATGGTCTACAGTGGAATGGGCCCAGACTTCCGGCTGCTGGTGCGCAAGGCTCGGAAGATAGCGCAGCAATACCACCTCACCTACCGAGAGTCCATCCCCGTGTCACAGCTGGTGCAGAAGGTGGCGACTGTAATGCAAGAGTTTACCCAGTCTGGGTGAGTGAGTGTGGGTGTGTGGGTGTGTGGGTGTGTGTGTGTGTGTGTGTGTGTGTGTGTGTGTGTGTGTGTGTGTGTGTGTGTGTGTGTGTGTGTGTTTGTTGTGTGTGTGTGTGTTTGTTGTGTGTGTGTGTTTGTTTGTGTGTGTGTGTGTTCGTTTGTGTGTGTGTGTTTGTTTGTGTGTGTGTGTTTGTTTGTGTGTGTGTGTTTGTTTGTGTGTGTGTGCGTATATATAGCCTCATTCCCAGGCCTCCACGCCCAGCTTTTGTCGCTTGTGACTGGGTATGTGTGCGTGTGTCACTGGGTGCAGGCATGTACTGGGAGTCCATCCCTGTGTCACAGTTGGTATAGAAGCAGGCTATTATTGGGGCAAGCCCCACAGGAACGTGAAGTCTATTCTCATGATTTTCTTGTCCTGCAGCCTGTTTGTAATATTCACATGCATCGATCATACCGTAAATACATATGTAGCGGGAGACTTCACTGTGTCACGTGTAAAGTCATCGCATCAGCGGAGAGCGACAGATTGCCCGAGGAGAGCAGAACAATGTCGCCAAGAAGTTGTTAGATGAGTGCAAATGGTCATACGCATGCATGCTCCATGTTCTGTGGTGACGTGCACTCGCTCAGGCTTGCCCCACAATGTCTTGCTTTCTTCTATCTGCACAAAACCAGCAGCACTGTATTGAGCTGCATGGTCCTCAGCTCTCCACAAGACCAGCAGCACTGTATTGAGCTGGTCCTCAGCTCTCCACAAGACAAGCAGCACTGTATTGAGCTGGCCCTCAGCTCTCCACAAGACAAGCTGCACTGTATTGAGCTCGTCCTTAGCTCTCCACAAGACCAGCAGCACTGTGTTGAGCTCGTCCTTAGCTCTCCACAAGACCAGCAGCACTGTATTGAGCTAGTCCTCAGCTCTCCACAAGACAAGCAGCTCTGTATTGAGCTGGTCCTCAGCTCTACACAAGACCAGCAGCACTGTATTGAGCTGGTCCTCAGCTCTCCACAAGACCAGCAGCGCTGTATTGAGCTAGTCCTCAGCTCTTCACAAGACCAGCAGCACTGTATTGAGCTGGTCCTCAGCTCAATACAGTGCTGCTGGTCTTGTGGAGAGCTGAGGACCAGCTCAATACAGTGCTGCTGGTCTTATGGACAGCAGAGAGCCAGCTCAATACAGTGCTGCTGGTCTTGTGAAGAGCTGAGGACCAGCTCAATACAGTGCTGCTGGTCTTGTGGTAGAGCTGAGGACCAGCTCAATACAGTGCTGCTGGTCTTGTGAAGAGCTGAGGACCAGCTCAATACAGTGCTGCTGGTCTTGTGGACAGCAGAGAGCCAGCTCAATACAGTGCTGCTGGTCTTGTGGAGAGCTGAGGACCAGCTCAATACAGTGCTGCTGGTCTTGTGGTAGAACTGAGGACCAGCTCAATACAGTGCTGCTGGTCTTGTGGAGGGCTGAGGACCAGCTCAATACAGTGCTGCTGGTCTTGTGGAGAGCTGAGGACTAGCTCAATACAGTGCTGCTGGTCTTGTGGAGAGCTGACAGCCAGCTCAATACAGTGTTGCTGGTCTTGTGGAGGGCTGAGGACCAGCTCAATACAGTGCTGCTGGTCTTGTGGAGAGCTGAGGACCAGCTCAATACAGTGCAGCTGGTCTTGTGAGGAGCTGAGAGCCAGCTCAATACAGCACTGCTGGTCTTGTGGAGAGCTGAGGACAAGCTCATAACTGTGCTGCGGGTCTTGTGGAGAGCTGAGGACCAGCTCAATACTGTCCTGCTGGTCTTGTGGAGAGCTGAGGACCAGCTCAATACATTGCTGCTTGTCTTGTGAGAGCCAGCCCAATACAATGCTGCTGGTCTTGTGGAGAGCTGTTCTGAATGCCCATCACACCAGATGCCAGCAGCTCTTTGCTTCTCTTCTGCTTTGATCGTCTTCCTGCAGCTCCTTACTCAGTTTGTATCAGTGCAGGAGATTTGCTCTAACTCTGCTGCCATCTCCTCACTTCCAGTTCTGGGAAGTCCTCTTTTGCTGGTCTGAGTATGTTGTACCTCAAGCAGGCAGTCACCATGTGGAGAAAGGACTGATCAGGTCAAACCTGCGGTGTTCAGTCTCGGGAACTGGTATGTATGTGTTCCATAATTATTGTCAATGACAGGCAAACACTTCTGTGCTCCCACGGTCTGTGACTGGAGGAGGGCACTCACAGAGCAGCAGAGGTCTGACCTCATTGGCATGACGCATTGGTCTTACCCCCCGCAGGTAGATTTTGTCCCCCCGACTGTGACTGACGCGTTGGAGAGCAGGTGAGGTACATGTAGGATGCAGGCTGTTGAGTGTTGACCGCTGTAGTGGGTCGGTGTCCATTACTTCTCCTGTGGTCATTGTTGTGATCCTCTCTCCATACTGGGCCACCATCTGGGGGCTACTTGCAGTGCAGCTGGGCGATGGCAGAGCTAAGGGGCTATCTTCCTCACTATAGCTCAGGCAGGCAGTGGCAATGGGGAGGAAGGGGTGGGTGGGACTGATCAGATCAGTGTGTGACTTGCGGCGCTCAGTCTGGTAATTGTTCCACACCTTGCAGTTTTGATGGGAGGCTCTGCTCCAAGTGTCTGTGACTGGAGGAAGGCACTCGGAGAGCAGCAGAAGTCTGACCTCATTGGCATGCCCAGTGTTACCCCAGGTAGACTTTGTCCCCACCGACTGTGGCTGAAGCATTGGAGAGGCTGCTGGCTGTTGACCACTGTACTGTCTCAGTGTCCATTACTTCTACTGTGGTCAGTGTGGTGATCCCAGCTCCAAATACTGGTTTGGGGAGCTTATCCACCTTACTATGGGACTTCTTGCTTCATACTTGGGGGCTCCTTGCAGTGCAGCTAGCTGATGGCAGAGCTTCTGAGCAGAGTGCCTGTCATCCTCAGGTAGTCAGTGGTGTGGTGAGTGAGACTGATCTGGTCAATGTGTGACCTGCAACGTTCAGTCTGGGGAACCGGGTATGTGGATCCTACCAGTGGGTGATCATGGTATTCCGTTGCTTGAACCTCAGGACCAGGGTCAGGAGGCTCTCCTGTCATGATCTGAATGCCCATCACACCAGATACCAGCAGCTCTTTGCTTCTCTTCTGCTTTTGATCACCTTCCTACAACTCCTGACTCAGTGCAGGAGATTTTGCTGAAACTCTGCCGCTATCTGCTCACTTGCTTCCACCTGTTCATTTAGCTCTTGAAGTCCTCCTTTGCTGAGCTGAGTGACTGTCATCCTTGAGGGTGTGTGTGGGACTAATATAGTCAGTGTGTGACCTGCGATGTTCAATCTCAGGAACTGGTACATGTATGTGTTCCATACTTTGTAGTTTCAATGGGAGGCAAGACTTCTGTGCTCCCATGATCTGTGACTGGAGGAGTGCACTCAGAGAGCACAAGTCTGAGCTACATGCCACACTGGCCTTACCCCGGGTAGACTTTGTCCCCTCGACTGTGGCTGAAGCATTGGAGAGGGTGGGTTAGGCTGGTGGCTGTTGACCACTGTACTGTCCATCACTTCTACTGTGGTCATTGTAGTGATCCTGTCTCCATATATACTTGGGGGGGGGGGGGGGGGGGGGGGGGGGGGATTCCATCCACCATACTTGGGAGGTTCTTGCAGTGCAGCTACATGTAGGTGACGGCAGAGCTTCTGAGCTGAGAGCCTGTCTTCCTTGTAGGCAGTGGCAATGGGGAGGAAGGGGTGGACTGATCAGGTCAATGTGTGACCTGCAACGTTCAGTCTGGGGAGCCGGGTATGTGGATCCTGCCAGTGGGTGATTGTGGGTCTTCCACCACCTGCACTTCAGGACCAGGGTCAGGAAACTCTCACGTCATGATCTGAATGCCTATAACACCAGATGGGAATCAATCCAAGTTGCAAATTGGTGGTGTAATCTAGAGGAGTTGTCAGTGCCTCAGGAGGCTTGTATTCAAGTGTGTCTGCATGGGTAGATTGTCTTTGGCGTGATGGGACGATTTGCATCAAAAACACTTTGCCACTCTGATCTTGGCTACGTATCCAGCGCCAATCAAGAGATTGGTACTGAGAGATCATGATGTGTGATAGTATTTGAGTGGAGGTACATAGGCAAGGTGCAAGGTGACACAGTCACACAGGTCCACTTGTACATGGCAAGGGAGTGGCTCTCTGGGAACTGGGTCAAACTCTCGTCCATTAACTCAGTTAGGAGCACTAGTGCTGTGTTTCCAGGTCTCCGTGTGAGCCTCAGTATTGCGTGGTGTTGGGATCACTGCTCTCAGAATACTGCTTTCTTACTCAGATTGTCCCATGAGTGGCATTGCTTGCTCCAGGATCATTGAGCATGAAGAGCATTTGGTGGAGGATTTTACCGGCACCTAGGAGGTCGTCACACACAGCCTTGTAGACAGCTCCAGGAGATTTTGCTGAAACTCTGCAACTATCTGCTCACTTGCTTCCAACTGCTCATTTAGGCTAAGCTGTTGAAGTCCTCCTTTGCTGAGCTGAGTGCCAGTCATTTTCATTGCAGCTCAGTGGCGATAGGGAGGATGTGGTGGGATGATCTGGTCAGTATGTTGATCTGCAGCGTTCAATCTCGTGAACTGGTATATATGGTGTTCCATACTTTGCGGTTTCAATGGGAGGCTGATTCTCCCACTGTCTATGACTGGAAGAGGGCACTTGGAGAGCAGCAGACCCCTGACTTCATTCGCATGCCGTAGTGGTCATATACCCCCACCAGCTCCAGGTACACTTTGTCCCACAGACTGTGGCTGAAGCACTGGAGGAGAGGTGGGGTAGTCTGCTGGCTGTTGACTGCTGTAGAGTCTCATACCTCTACTGTGGTTATTGTAGTGATCTCGTCTCCATACTTGGGGTGGGGGGATCATATCCACCATACTGGGGAGGTTCTTGCAGTGCAGCTAGGTGATGGCAGAGCTTCTGTGCTGAGGGGCTTGTTGTTGCTCAGGCACTCAGTGGAGTGGTGGAGGAGGTTGTGGATGGTACTGCAACGTTCAATCTTTGGAACTGGTACATGTATATATGTGTTCCATATTTGTGATTTTCAACGGGAGAAAAAAACTTCTATTCTCCCACGGTCTGTGACTAGAGGAGGGCACTCAGAGGTCTGACCTCATTGGCATGCCATACTGGTCATACCCCCGCCTAGCCTCGTTCCCAGGAGCCTGGGAACTAGGCTACCCCCGCCAGCTGCAAGTAGACTTTGTCCCATTGACTGTGGCTGACATGTTATAGGAGAGGGTGGGGTAGTCTGCTGGCTGTTGACCGCTGTAGAGTCTCAGCGTTCAGTACTGCTACTGTGGTTATTGTTCTGATCTCGTCTCCATTGGGGGGGGGGGGGGGGGGGGGGGGGGCACCAGCTGCAAGCTGCAAGTAGACTTTGTCCCCCCGACTGTGGCTGGAGCAGTGGAGAGGGTGGGGTAGTCTGCTGGCTGTTGACCACTGTACTGTCTCAGTGTCCATTACTTCTACTGTGGTCAGTGTAGTGATCCTGTCTCCATACTGGGGGGTGGATCCCATCCTCCATACTGGGGGCTACTTGCAGTACAGCTACACGATGGCTGAGCTGAGGGGCCGTCTTCCTTGTTGTAGCACAGGCAGGCTGCTGCAATCCAATGCAAGGGGTGGGTGGGACTGATCAGGTCAATGTGTGCCCTGCAACGTTCAGTCTGGGGAACCGGGTATGTGGATCCAACCAGTGGGTCATCCATTGCTTGAACCTCAGAGGTCTGACCTCATTGGCATGCCATACTGGTCATACCCCCGACTAGCCTCGTTCCCAGGAGCCTGGGAAAGCGGTTACCCCCCGCCAGCTACAAGTAGACTTTGTCCCACGGACCCACCGTCTATGGCTGACGCGTTAGAGAGATGGGGTAGGCTGCTGGCTGTTGACCGCTGTAGAGTCTCAGCGTTCAGTACTTCTACTGTGGTCATTGTACTCATCTTGTCTCCATACTTGTGGGGGGGATCACATCCACCATACTGGGGAGGTTCTTGCAGTGCAGCTAGGTGATGGCAGAGCTTCTGTGCTGAGGGGCTTGTTGTTGCTCAGGCACTCAGTGGAGTGATGGAGGACGGTGTGGGTGGTACTGCAATGTTCAATCTCTGGAACTGGTATGCGGTCCATCTTTATAGTTTTCAACAAGAGGCAAAAACTTCTGTTCTCTCATGCTCTGTGACTAGAGGAGGGCACTCCGAGGGCAGCAGAGGTCTGACCTCATTGGCATGCCATATTGGTCATACCCCCCACCTAGCCTCGTTCCCAGGAGCCTGGGAATGAGGTTACCCCCCGCCAGCTACAAGTAGACTTTGTCCCACCGACTGTGGCTGACGTGTTAGATAGGTGGGGTAGGCTGCTGGCTGTTGACCGCTGTAGAGTCTCAGCGTTCAGTACTGCTACTGTGGTTATTGTACTCATCTTGTCTCCATACTTGTTGGGGGGGGGGGGGGGGGGGGGGGAGGTTCTTGTAGTGCAGCTAGGTGATGGCGGAGCTTCTGTGCTGAGGGGCTTGTTGTTGCTCAGGCACTCAGTGGAGTGGTGGAGGAGGTTGTGGATGGTACTGCAACGTTCAATCTTTGGAACTGGTATGTGTTCCATATTTGTGATTTCAACGGGAGGAAATAAGTTCTATTCTTCCACGGTCTGTGACTAGAGGAGGGCACTCAGAGGTCTGACCTCATTGGCATGACATACTGGTCATACCCCCCACCCTGGGAACTAGGCTACCCCCGCCAGCTGCAAGTAGACTTTGTCCCATCGACTGTGGCTGACGTGTTATAGGAGAGGGTGGGGTAGTCTGCTGGCTGTTGACCGCTGTAGAGTCTCAGCGTTCAGTACTTCTACTGTGGTTATTGTTCTGATCTCGTCTCCATTGGGGGGGGGGGGGGGGGGGGGGGGGGGGGGGCACCAGCTGCAAGCTGCAAGTACACTTTGTCCCCCCAACTGTGGCTGGAGCAGTGGAGAGGGTGGGGTACATGTAGTCTGTTGGCTGTTGACCACTGTACTGTCTCAGTGTCCATTACTTCTACTGTGGTCAGTGTAGTGATCCTGTCTCCATACTGGGGGTGGATCCCATCCTCCATACTGGGGGCTACTTGCAGTACAGCTAGACGATGGCTGAGCTTAGGGGCCGTCTTCCTTGTTGTAGCACAGGCAGGCTGCTGCAATCCAATGCAAGGGGTGGGTGGGACTGATCGGGTCAATGTGTGACCTGCAACGTTCAGTCTGGGGAACCGGGTATGTGGATCCTACCAGTGGGTGATAGTGGGTCTTCCATTGCTTGAACCTCAGGACCAGGGTCAGGAAACTCTCCTGTCATGATCTGAATGCCCATCACACCAGATGAGAAGTAGCCCAAGTTGTTAAAATAAACCGGTGGAGTTCTCAGTGCCATGGCGGAGGTCCATTTCCGTGTTAGTAGGGGAGTGGTTTTTGGAATCGGTCTACGTTGGAGTTTGGGCAAACTCTCTCATCCATTGACTTGACTAGGAGCGCTGGCAGTTGAATTACTGACCTGCGTATTGCCCGATGTTAACGTGACTGCATGCACTCAGAGAACAGCTCTCTTGCTTGAATTGTGTCCTGGCAGTCAAATTCCGGATCGTTGAACTGAAAGAGCATTTGGTGGAAGATTTATTGGCGGGTGTTAGATCGTCACACAGCCTTTTAGACAGCTCCATAGCAGCCTGTACCCAAGGTTGGGTTTTGATGAGTTGACTTCTAACTTGAAGAAGCTGACAAGAAGAGTTCAAGACTTCCTGACAGATTTCCTGACCGACAGCAGGCTTACTGTACACTTAGTAATGTAATGTCAGATTGCAAGACATTCACCTCATTTTATGTGCATAATATCTCTGCTTGTGCACAAAGTAACCTTGGTATGGAATTGAGACCAAGAAACCTTGATGTGGAATTGAGACCAAGTAACCTTGGTATGGAATTGAGACCAATAAATGTTTGTACGGAATTGAGGTCAAGAAACCTTGGTATAGAATTAAGGCCAAGTAGCCTTGAATGTGGAATTGAGACCAAGAAACCTTGGTATGGAATTGAGGCAATATGGGAAAGGAACTTTGTGCTCATGCACGTAGGAATCATTTGACCGTCAGTACATTTTATGTGTGTGTAAGTGATGGAATGGGGTGTTCTGTCAGCATGACTAGGCTATAGATGCGTAAAACCTTTGTACTTCTTGACCTTGATCTTGTGTCATTGTGGGACCCGATGCTCACCATAGATGCTATCACAAGCCCAAGGATGCCAGCTTCGTAATTGGTACATGTGTGCTCCTCCCACATAGGTATGCTGTGTGCATCCATTGTAAATCTTGGACAACATTGAAAAGCATTTATGCATGGGAAAATGTTCTATGAAGACACTGAAATTTTGAGCTGTGCCATTATAGTGTAGTGCTAGTGTGCCAAGACCATGGCGAGCTACTTGATGAGCTACAAGCACATTCTCCATGATCGGTTGGACGAGCGAGCACAAGTCACATTTCAGATGCAGGGTTCTCAATATGTGACACTGTACTGCTGCTGTGAGGTTTCATTTCTTGGAAAGGTGGATCATTTCCATCATGAACAGTGGACACCCACTCTTCCTCTGTATCACCTCAGCAGGCTTCCCATGTTCATGGATAAACATCCCTTTCCTTGCTCGTTCTTGAAGGAAGATCATTAACACATGTCAGCCTCTTCCCACCACATCCTGGGTTTCTATATGCCACAATAATATAGGAAATGTTGCTTCTCAGGTCCTACATTGTAAATCTAATAATTAGCATCAGGTCATGATTGTGATTGCAAGCAGCTGCACACTGTGCACAGTTAGGGCATTAGTAATCGGACAAAGTTGCAAGTGATTTGGACAGTTGCTCAACAGCTATCGTGCAATGCCATTTGTACGCAGAGCAACTTTTGGACTTTGAACTCAAAACTGTGTGCTGTGTGCTATTAAGTATGCTGCTACACACGGGGCCACAGTTACCAAATTGCCAGACGCAATGCCACTTAAGTTGGTTGGTTGTTTCTCCCCTCGGGCAAAAAAGTACTCGGAGTGGCAATTTGGTACTTGCAGGGATTCTAGCCTTTTATGCCATCAAAACCGTCTCCCTATCCCCCCTAGGCCCTCTCACTACCTCCATTTCAGCTCTGCGCACGGGCGCTGCACCACAGGCGTCCTCTTGGTGGATGCGGGCGCCCGCAGCCCACTCGCTGCCTGTACCTTCAAGTGATTCGACCCAGCCAAGTATTTTCTGACGTGATATACGCTCAGTGATGAGAGATCTGCCCCACAACTGCAGAGCTTCTTGGTAGGAGGATGCGGCCTCGGATCGTCAACGCGCTCGTCAACCTTCATTGCACGTGTCCATTACACGTGCACTTCCGTATATCTTATTACTTGGACCGCATACCTCCGTATACTACACACATGTTATTATGACGTCATGGTTGGTTGTTGGTTCACAGGTCAAGGCAAAAAGGGGGATTGCGTCGGCAAAAAAGTGAACGGTGGCCCCGTGCTGCTACAAGTATGAGGATATAGATGTACGTGCCACTGTTTTACCATCACACGACATGTCATGGTATTTTATGTCATGATATATTACTTATATCATGACCTAGGGGTGGGCAATATATTGTTATTATCGTATATCGTGATATTAAGAGCCCACAATAATCGTATCGTGGTGGTTTTAAAATTATCGTCATATCGTGTTCACATTATTAGTGGTGTTGTTTTTGCAGAAATAAGGCATGCAGTAGCTAAATAGTGTATACATGCAATTTATGACAACATATATAAATGCTTGGCTTTGTAGAAATATTCTAGTGTGGCATGAGAAGTCAAATAAACTA
Organism: Axinella damicornis; assembly: GCA_963931865.1. Lineage (NCBI taxonomy): Eukaryota > Metazoa > Porifera > Demospongiae > Axinellida > Axinellidae > Axinella > Axinella damicornis. Next base: position 8,281,434 of record OZ007516.1, on the reverse strand, counting down.
GCTAAAACGCATTATCGTGATAATATCGAATATCGTGATAACTAACACATGATATATCGTGACCACATTATTCTGATATCGCCCACCCCTATCATGACTATGACAGCATCCCTACTCTGGCAGGTTATTTACCGCTGATGAGTGGTTAGTTATTCCAGAAACAACACAGCTAATCTGTTGTCACAGTGTCCTTGGAAGCATCTAGCCTCGTTCCCAGTCTCTGTCCCCAAAATATGGGAGAGAGCCTGGAACCGAGGCTAGGAAGTATCCTGTTCGCCTAGCAATAGCGTTGGTCCTGAAGCGTACAATAGACAGGCACAGAAGGCCTGGGAATGAGACTATGCAACCCCACATGTGAGCGTATGGGTAGCGAGTGCGAGCGTATGAGTAGTGAGCGTGTGCGCACGAGCGCGAAATACCAGCTAGCGCGACCTCAAAGTGTGGTTTGAGTGATACCGCGGAAGTGTAACGAGGACGCGCGAGTTCCATCCAATTACTTTGAGACGCACTATAGCTGCTTTAAAATTATAAGCGGTTCTCTATTCCTCGAAGTGATAGTGATCAGGGCTCTATCTGGGGGAGGGTGGATGGGGATGGGGGGGCTGGGAAGAGATTCAGAAAGCAAGGGATGGTCACCAGGCCTGTAGGCAGGATTTCCAGGACGGGGGTTCGGTACGGGCACTGCCAAAGGCAGTGAAAAGAGGCGTGTAGCGCTTTAGTTTCCACAAAATAACCCGTGAGTTGGAGGCCCTTTTCAATGAAGTAGCAGACTGACTACAAGACTACGACAAGGAATAGCGCTGACATACAGTGCATGCAAGTGACTTCTGTGTGTGAGCAGTCACTGGGCCCGCTCCGTCCCACAACCTGGCTCCACCCCACCAGGGCATAGACTGCTAAGCTCCTCCTTCGAGCTCTCATGCGCCTCCAACAAAAACGTGCACAGAGATGTACACAGACATGTGCACTAATGTAGTTACCATTGCTATACTCTAATTGATTTAGACACTGAGACCAATGGAATCTACGCGATTTAGAAACCCTCAGGCCCTTAGTAGCACCCTCGCTGCGCTCAAGACGCTACAGCCCAGGGCCCTCAGGTTTCTAAATCATGTAGTTCCCTTGGTCTCTGTGTCTAACCTATATGTAGTCATGTTTCGTACCAGGTCTGTTGCAAGAATGACTTATGGAGTGTTAGTCTGGTGTTCCCGCCCAGCTCTCATGCGCCTCCAACAAAAACGTGCACAGAGATGTACACAGACATGTGCACTAGCGTAGTTACCATTGCTATACTCTAAATCAATTAGACACTGAGACCAATGGAATCTATGCGATTTAGAAACCCTCAGTCCCTTAGTAGTGCCCTCGCTGCGCTCAAGACGCTACAGCCCAGGGCCCTTGGGTTTCTAAATCATGTAGTTCCCTTGGTCTCTGTGTCTAATCTATATGTGTGGGTGGTTCAAGTAAAAACTGTACCTTAATGATATTCATATTCAAGTTAAGGTGGGTGTGGCTTTCTGTCTTTGTGCACTGATTATATATGCAAGCAAGTTAACTACATAGCTGCACATTCACAGGTGAGGACAGCCATTTGTATTCCTTTGTCTCTGAGGCTATAAAAATTTATTTCAAAAAATATAAGGTACAGTTTTTACTTGAACCACCCACAATTGTAGTCATGTTGTTGCAAGAATGACTTATGGAGCGGTATATAGTCTGGTGTTCCCACCCACTTCCTTTGTGATAGCAGAATGGGAGGAAGAATTCCTTCCTGCCAAGTTCCTGGCAACGGAAGTACATGTAGTACAATGATTTTTCCTTGTTCACATTCCGTTCCCACCTCCTAATTTGATTGCTAGAGGTATGACAGAAATGGAGTATTATAGTGTGATAGTGGAGGTCCATATGTTAATGGACATACCTCCATATATCTAACTACCATACTATTCGTGCCTCCGTTCCGATTGCATAATGGACTGGTGACTGGTCTGCCTTTGTTGCCGAGCACCTTAGCACGAGGCAATTAATCGTGCAGTGTAGTCACGTCGCATCTGTATATATATATATATATATATATATGTATCCGTCACCCTGAAATTTCCGTCACACTTTAATTGCGTGGGGGCGGTTTCGGCGGACTCGTCCCCAGGCTGAGGCGTGTGCACACGTGTAGGCACCGCAGTGTGGACCTTTGCTGGCACTATACCATGGAGCTGGAGCTACATGTAGCTGTCCCCACTCGACCACTCCGCGGTGTGATGTAGCTAGGTGAGGTCTGCAGGTAGTATGAGAACGTCTTGCTGCTAAGAACTGTTCGCCACAATGAGCTAACTCAGCGTGGATCTTCGCATTAGGCAAGGGATGTAGAACCTTACTAACGCGTTCGTCGAGGGGCGCTTTCCATCTTCGCAGTCACTCGCAACTGAACTTCGCACCTTACTGCACACACACTGGCCCACGAAACCACGCCTACTTATATATGGAATGCGTACGCATATTGCAAGCACACGTGCGAGGCAAAGACACTGCGCATGCGTATTCCTAGTAATGTACATGAACACACTTCTTAGTGTGGAGGCAGGTACATGCATGCATTTTACTGTAGAGATAATGACTACCAAAAACCTCTCTTCTCCCCCCCCCCTTCCTTCCCCTCCCCCCCCCCCCCCCCCCTTCCTTCCCCTCCCTCTCTCCTTTATCACAGTGGAGTACGTCCCTTTGGAGTGTCACTACTGGTAGCAGGATTTGATGAAGACACACCCTTCCTGTTTCAGTGTGACCCTTCTGTAAGTAACCTCGTCCACTGTCTGTACTTCTCCGTCCACTGTACGTTATTCAACTGAACTGCTGTTTGAGGTTGGATGATGGCTAATGTATAGTCTGTTAGCTCTTTGCCAACCAAATACAACATACCACAGCTCACTTATAGACGCATATGCATATTCGGTGCAGGTTTGACTCGTCCCAGCTACTCTTTATTAAACACTGAAGTCTTCTTCCAGAGACTTGTCCGTTTTTGATCTTGGAAAAAGCTGAAAGTTGAAACGAAGCACACTTCCTATTTGAGGAATGATTAAGCGCATAGGCACATAGTTCCTTCCGTAATGATCTCCCATAAGCTGATTCTTCATCCATGTTTTTCTGCTTCTTTGAGCAGCTTGTTGTGGTTGGCAAAGAGTTGACATGATGCTCTAGACTGCCATAATGGCCTGCAGTATCTGTGAAGAAGAGGCTGATCCATACCAGCTCACCTAGTTTGTTTTAGAGATGCCGCAGTAGTTGTGACATGTGAGTAATCACCGAGAAAGATCCAGACTGCAGTATAATGTCCTGCAGTATCTGTGAAGGAGTTGATCTGCACCAGCTCACCTAGTTTGTTTTAGAGATGCCGCAGTAGTTGTGACATGTGAGAAAACACCGAGAAAGATTTGACATGCTCCAGACTGCAGTAATGTCCTGCAGTATCTGTGAAGGAGTTGATCTGCACCAACTCACCTAGTTTGATGCCACAGTGGTTGTGACATGTCAGTAATCGCAGAGCAAATCCCGTTCTGTTCAGGGTGCCTACTTCGCCTGGAAGGCAACTGCAATGGGCAAGAACTACATCAACGGGAAAACATTCCTTGAAAAGCGGTGAGAAGCTCAGTAATCTCCAGTAATCTTTTGTGCATCCCTTGTTATGCAGCTGGGAAATGTATTGTAATTATACTGTCATGGAAACTCGTGCAGACCACAGAGTAGAAATGTTGTGCCAGCCTAGTTAGGTTTCTGGATGTAGTTTGCCTCATACCCAGGTGTTTGGGTGCAGGAGGGCCTGGGTATGAGGTCATCCACCTCCTTGTCATCCATTCCTTATACCCAAGTGGTTGGGTACAGGAGGGGACGAACTGCAAACTGCCTGGGTATGAGGGCATCCACTTTCTTGTCATCTGTTCCTCATACCCAGGTGGTTGGGTATGGAAACTGCAAACTGCCTGGGTATGAGGTCATCCATCTACTTGTCATCCGTTCCTCATACCCAGGTGGTTGGGTATGAAAGGGCACAAACTGAAAACTGCCTGGGTATGAGGTGATCCACCTCCTTGTCATCCATTCCTCATACCCAGGTGGTTGGGTACGGGAGGGGACAAACTGCAAACTGCATGGGTGCGAGGTCATCTGCCTCCTTGTCATCCATTCCTCATACCCAGCTGGTTGGGTACAGGAGGGGACAAACTGCCTCGGTACGAGGTCATCCATCTATTTGTCTTCCATTCCTCGCAGGTACAATGAGGATCTTGAGTTGGAGGATGCAGTTCACACAGCTATCCTGACCCTGAAGGTGAGCACGTACCTCATGATCAGTGTGTATCGCCTCCCCCTCCCCCTCCCCGCCCACTCCCCTCTCCCCCTCCCCTCTCCCCCTCCCCTCCCCCGCCCCTCTCCCACTCGCTGTGATCAGCAGACATCAAACTCTGATGTCTCTAATATAAAATTTTTGTGGTTGTTGGATGGGGGGGGGGTACATGCGTACATGAAGAAGTGCACAGTGCTGTATGACTGGTTTGTTCTATACACACGTATGAAGAAGTGCACAGTGCTGTATGACTGGTTTGTTCTATACACTAGTATGTAGAAGTGCACAGTGCTGTATGACTGGTTTGTTCTATACACTAGTATGTAGAAGTGCACAGTGCTGTATGACTGGTTAGTTCTATACACTAGTATGTAGAAGTGCACAGTGCTGTATGACTGGTTTGTTCTATACACACGTATGAAGAAGTGCACAGTGCTGTATGACTGGTTTGTTCTATACACTAGTATGTAGAAGTGCACAGTGTTGTATGACTGGTTTGTTCTATACACTAGTATGTAGAAGTGCACAGTGCTGTATGACTGGTTTGTTTTGAATAGAGGATGCAGTTTTGTTTATTTATGAGAAACCACCGTATACATAGAGTGGCTAACGAGATAACTAGGTAACTGGAATAGCAACTGAATGCTAATAAGTTAACCACATTCTACTACATCTGAGGATATTATGCTATGAGATTTGATAATGTGCAGTTCCTAGATTACCAGGTGTACTGTTTAGGCAACAGTGTTTACACAATTGGCTGTTAAACGTATTCACTAGTGGTTGCCTAGGAGGTTCTACTGTTTGTCCAAGCATTTGCTTGTCATACTGTGCTTTATATTCATAATGCAGTGCATATTAAAATGGCAATGCAATACTTTATGCACCTGTGAAGATGTCTTGTGGAATGCCAGATGCTAACTCCCAAACACCTTTAACCTCAGTTAGTAAACTGTTAACTAACTATCACAGGAAGTGTTCGTTGGCTTCACATTAACTTGTCCTGATTGATGCTCCATTTTTCTGTATGATGTCATGCTAATGACTAATTAGCATGACATCATACCAAAAATTGAGGGTCAATCAGGAGAACTGTTGAACATGAAACCTAGCCTCGTTCCCAGGCCTTCTCTCCCCAGCGTTTCTCACTTGCAATACTAATCGTGGGGGAAGGCCTGGTAAAACTCGTCATGTGCAGTGACGTAGGTGGACGTGTGGAGGAGTGGCACATTCCTGAGTAAACTGCAACCACGTAGATGGGAAGTTACGTATGAGCGTATATATATGCTCACCACGTAGATGGGAAGTTAAGTATGAGCGTATATATATGCTCACCACGTAGATGGGAAGTTAAGTATGAGCGTATATATATGCTCACCACGTAGATGGGAGGTTAAGTATGAGTGTATATATATGCTCACCACGTAGATGGGAAGTTAACTATGAGTGTATATACAAATGTATACACTTGCGCTGCGTTCAAAGGGTTAATAAACATACTATGAGTTCCTTCCTATGAAGTTCCCCGCTTAGCGACAGTGACACCCAGTCTTAATTCTTAGCATAGTTGCATTGGGACCAAGAAAATATACGTAGACAATGTTGAAATGGGAGATACCCTTTTGGGACACTTGTCTTCACCTATTGTGCACAGTGATGATGTCATTGGTTTCTATTGGTGACAGTAGTAGTCTGAGTTCATTACATCATTATGTTTAGGTGCAATTGGAACTATGCTTATAAAGAGGGCATTCCTTTCTAATTTTTTGTTGATAAACATCACATTCCAAAAGCCCGGCAGACCACCAGTCATTCCTGAGTATTAGGCCGTTATGTATTGTGTATACATAGTAGGTTTCCACATAGGATATGCTCTCGTGCCCACTGACATTGTGTTGCTGTGTGTATCCCCCAACTCAGATGACATGCAGGCATTTAGCATATGCTGCTTTGTGCTGGAGGTCAACATGTTCAGTAACAACTGCACGTGTGTAACTTGCCACCTGCAGTAGGTCGCTTATCAACGTAACAAAGCTACCGCTACTGACTGCCATCTAGCTAGTGACATACCGCACCACATGAGTGCATGCATATGCCCACGGTCCACCAAGAGTACAGTACATGAACACAATCTCGAGATTACGTATACGTAGCACTCTTGCTTCCTTTTGAGATTGGTATGTAATGCATTCACGGATTACGCAATCTCAAAATTCCCGATTTGCATATTGTACATCAAACTTTCACCCCACACTTCACGATTAGTTGCCTCGCGGCTCAGCAACTGTGTCGTTAAGCCTGCACAGAGTAGCACAAAGATAACGCTTCACCTGCTGGTTGTAAGATTACCATATAAGTATCACCATAGTACAAAGCTATACCGGAATATATCACGAGTTTGTTGCCGTAGTATTTTTACAAGTGCAGAACAATGCTGAAGGCAACAAACGAGTGGTATATTTCCGGTATAACGGTACTACTAATTTTATCTTCCTCTATCAATGAAAGTAGCGAGCATCCCCTGTTTGATGTTAACCCTTTAAGCCCCATTGACGTCTATAGATGTCATTTAGACCCTATGCACTTGTAGGGCTTCTCGTCAGTCCAAAAAGAGACCAAAAAGCTTCAGAGGGCCTAGGGACGACTTTCAAGTTTAAGGAAATGCTGGGCGAAAATCCAGCTGATGACCTCCGATTGCTGGGCTTGTGGGGGTCATGAATATCATTAACGGTATTGCCAGAGGGGTCTCTCCATGGGTGCGGGCCCCACCAAGTTTGGCCGCTGAGGAGCGAATGCTGTGGGAGAAGAGTACCTATGAAAGTGGTGTGCACTGAATGCATGAAAATGTGTTGTCTTGGTGGGAAGAATTCGGTGGTTAAAGAGTTAACTAGTGACTTCTGTTACTTAGAGATATATACTGCTGCAAGTATTAGATGCAGTCCGCTGACGGAGCTTGAAGGGCAAATGTTTTTCTTCGTCACAGTAACCCACTGCCACACCCCCCCACTTTCAAAGCTTGGTTGCTAACAACAGGCAGCAAGTCTTGTATGTGCTCTACTACAGTGCTATTTGTGCGCTTTGTACATGGATGGTATTTGTTAAGTACCAGGTAAATTCTGGAAAAGGACACGCTAATGTTGTCATGTTTGTAGTAGTTCCCATACTGTGTAATTATCGTGATAATATTGTTATTGAGATGATTTGTCCATATTATCCGCACTATAGCTTTACCCATTATCTTTACCCATTATCGCCCAGGCCTAGTGTATGTGTTGTGTGTAGTAGTAAGACGTTTGAAGTCCTAAGGCTTTGTTTGAGTACTGGCACTACTGTGTGTGTGTGTGCTGCATGTATCTATGTGTGAGGTATGGTTTCCCTGTATCATATTTCAGCACCAGTGCTTCCTGAGGAATTGCTATCCCTGTCTTAGTTCTGTAAACAGCCCGTTAAACACATGCAGGTGTAAATTCACTCAGAAACCTCGCCTGATAGTGTCAGAGTGCGCACATGCACATGTAGTGTGGCACCTGCTTTGCTACACATGGAAGAAGTTTTGTCTTCGAGGAAGAGAGAGCCGTCTCCAGAATTGGACTTGTGTTCAATGTTAATGTTGTGTGTGTCTCCGAACGTCAAGATACATTGTGTTGTTTTACAATCATTCTCCACTGCAGCACCGTTCCACACGCTGATGCACTACAATATGCAGAAGTGATACTAACTTTACTGCGTTCCTTTAAAGCATGACGGAAGTTGAGCATATAATATTAATACAAGTAGCTTCGCTCGCTCAGCTACTTCCTAATTTTGCCTATTAGTAGCTGCTCCCTGCATCTGCTTCAGCTGCTGCTCCCCGATCGCGTCTGCTGCTCCCAATTGCGTCCGCTTCAGCTGCTGCTCCTCAATTGCATCCACTTCAGTTGCTGCTCCCTGATCGCGTCTGCTTTGCCTGCTGCTCCCCGATTGCGTCCACTTCAGCGCTGCTGCGCATCCCGATCGCATCTGCTTCAGCGCTGCTGCTGCACCCTGATTGCATCCGCTTCAGTGCTGCTGCTGCACCCCAATTGCATCCGTTACAGCTCCTGTGCTAGGCCTGTTCTTCAGGAAGGTTCCAGCCCCTGCCCTATGATTATCTTTGTGGAGTTCAGGGTTCAAAGGTCGCATGCGTCACTAGTGCACTAGTCAAGTCTAGTCCCGCCCCCCGAACATCCCACTTCCATAACACACTCACACACACTTAAGATCTTAATGTATTAGCTCAGTATCAGACAAGGTTACTTGCCCACTATGCTTGGCAACTCATCAAAGTGATTGTTTTCATGTTGTTGTAGGCTTTAGGCATGCATCTTTAGACACTGAGGTTAGTGTTGGTGTTCAGTTGGTTCCTTGCTGCAGGTTACATGTATACGGGGTCTTGTTCAATAACGTTGCATTTGAACAGCAACAGCAGCCATAGCCTCATTCCTCTCTGCCAGAAATTCTTTTGGAGCCTTCCACTCAGGTTGAGTACAGATGAACTATATCACCCAGAAATTATGCACATGTCAGCAATACGTAGTGCCTGAAGAGCTTCCAGAGGGCTTCTAATTTATGCCATTGCCCTTTAGGTATTTAGCACCCACTTGAAGTACTTGACTAGCAAGACTTCACAGGGCTTTCATTATGCAGCAAAGTAGCCTTGTTCCCAGGCTGGGAACACGAGGCTAGCATCATGTATAGTGCCATGCAAAGTAACAATAAGCCAGTTGCACGCAAGTGAAAGTATTCACGGAACGTATGATGTCACATCCGGTTGCTCTATTGCAGCTACGTTAAGTATTGCAGTCAATGGCGAAATCATTAGGTGGGTTTTTACAATGTGCGCGTGATTAAAACTATGCCGATCACACAATTTAAGTGACCGCGGCGATAAACAAGAGACCTGGATGGTCAAGACGGTGAGCGAAGTGTAAGAATCGGTTGAAGTACAAACGAGAACAAAGCGGTCTTGCTACGTCTTCAGCCCCCCTACCTCCAGTGTTCAGGCTCTGTTCTTGCACAGCTAGATTATTAGGTATTAGCTATGGTTTCTGTGACGCTTACTGCCGCGGACATACCGGGAGCACACCTGAGCGAGCTGTTGGTTCTCTTTTGGCATTGCTAACAGGAAAAGTGCCTGGAACAAGCTCGCGACTGCGACCTCAGCTGCCTGCCATCCATCCAAAACATGCTGAACCATCTCAGTCTCATACCTGGATCGCTTGGAAATCGGTGGAAGAAGGCACTCAGATCCTGGCTTGGGACCGTACTGCAAGCGACGAAAAACTGGGTGTGGGACTGGGTACGAGGCTACGTTACAGGTATGTCCAGCATACTGCATTGTTCTCGTCGTACTTCAACCGATTCTCACTCTTTGCAACACCGTCTTTACCGCCAGGTCTCTTGTCCATCACCACAGTCACATGAACTGTGTAATCGGTATGGTTTTTGTCATGCGCAGTTTTCAAACCGCCCCCCTGCCAATTTTGCCATTCACTGCAATACTTAACGTGGCTACAAAAGAGCAACCGGATGTGACGTCACGTCAATCAAATTCCTCCGCTCTTGTGTGCAACTGGCTTATTGGGTAGTTGCTGAAAAGTATAAGACAATGTACCAGCCGAGTATTTGTAAGACCTCAAGCTCTGATCTGAGCCTCACACAGCACACTGTCAATCACTACGCTTGTCACAATTTTGCACCAACTGCCTAATTTTCTCATTCATGTTACACCCTGACAGGATTTTGTCCACAACCTTGTCTCTGCCTAGACCCCTAAATAAGGCATGATAGATTTTGCTGGCTGCCTACATCAGTTTCCTAAGGTTACAGTCCACGATACTGTCTATTGCAGAAGTCTTGCAACACGGCTGGGCCACAGAGGAAAAAACCAGTTTACTTAGCACATAATGAATCTCATTTGAGCTGCCTGTGCTCTGATAGTGACTGTTAAAACCTTACATCACATGTAGGCCTTGGTGGATTTTTTGCTGGAACTTTTCTTTTTGTCTCCTGTTATTAACTTTTTCATTCACCTATATTTCTCAACAATTATGCTGGCATTGATTCTGAAATTTCAAATCATATACATTCAATATACACACATTAGGACATTACCGACTTGACAGTAGATTTTGGCGCGCGCAGCTCAAATGAGATTCATTATGTGCTAAGTTAACTGTTGTTTTCCTACCTTGGCCAGCCGTGTTGCAAGACTTCTGCAATAGACAGTACTACATGTAGGTGACAGTCCAGGATACAGGTCATCTCAAGATTATTTCTGCATTACTCCCAAGCAGGAAGAGAGAGTCTCAATTGCTAGTTATTGGTAGTTATTACCTCAGAAACACTTCCATGTATAGTGCCATGTAAATTTAGCAGTTACTATAAATACACCTGATCAGTACCTGTTATGGCAACTAACCAGTGTATTACTGTAAATTGACTTCCTGTTGAGGTTTAGAAGTAGTTTTCATATCATCACCCCATATCACTTTCCAAGCCAAGTATACACAATGATGTTGACAACAATTTTACAATTATGTCACAATGATGTCATACTGCAGATTTGTATTGAGCTTGTAGTGCTAGGCAATGCTATAGACCAACAACAGTACAGATGACCTTTGAACCTACATTCGACATTTGATTAGTGCTGCCACGATAAGAGGTATTGTATGTCACATGTCATAGTGTTTTATGTCACCATATCATGACATACATACGTACTGCCAAAAGCAAAAACCCTCTCAACTCAAGAGTCTGGTGAACCCTAGCCTCGTTCCCAGGCTCTCGTTCTCAAGAACGAGAGCCTGGGAACGAGGCTAGGTGATCCCCACTAGAACTACCATGGTTGAGTATCACCACCACCCTGGTTCGATCAAAGCAAGGTCTGTCAGTACAACTGGGACATTTACTGCCAATTGCATTTCACTTACTGTCACGATACCATGAGTTGCGTTCATATCGTAGACTGCTTCACTAGTGCCCTGGCCACCACTAGCCTCGTACCCAGGCCTTCAATCGCGAGGGGAAGGCCTGGTATACACTGTTTGCGCATGCGCTTAATTTCCCCCAAAATTTTGGAAAATAGGATATCTCGGTATTCTTCCGTGAAACGATGACGTCGAATGACGTCCACGTTTACATTCCTAGAAGAACTGCAGCGAACGACGAGTAGCAATTATGGCATGCAAAAGTTCCGGTGGTAGTAGTTTCTCTGAGGCTCTTACCTATGCTTTGCGAAGGCTGAAAATGACACGGATGACTGTGAAAGAAGAGCAGCGCTCCTCCATGAGAGCTGTGTAGGAAGGCAGCGACGTATTCGTGTGGCTAGCTACCTACTGACTATGGCAAGAGCCTGTGCTACCAAGCGCTCCTTTCCTCATGGAGTCTAGCTACAAGAAGGGACTTGTAGACAGTGGAAAGAGCTGTGGTGTGCTTGTTGTGAGCCCTTTGATCGCTCTCATGCATGCGTACGCGGGTGTGTTTACACAAACGTCATCGGTTAAGCCCAACCCATTTGCAAACGTCACAATTAAAATTGACGTAATATTCACATTTAAATTAAACGCATGCGCAAACAGTGTATACCAGGCCTTCCCCTCGCGATTGAAGGCCTGGGTACGAGGCTAGGCCACCACAAGCTGCTGATCTTACTGCTGACCGTGCTGGTGGCTCTGGAGAGCAGCTCTGACTGGTATATATTGCAGTAAGTCCCCTCCCACTTAGGATCCATCCAGGCCTGCAGGGCCTCCCCCTTAGAGGCTGCAGTAAAGCTCCCTCGGCATACATGAGAGCTTTTCAGAGTTCAGCTAGCTAGCTAAGTAAAACAACTTTGAACCTCATCATTTTATCCTCATGCAGGTCTAGTTCAGCCTCTTAGTGCTATGCACATAGCTGCAGGTTTTAGTCTTAACGTTGCCTCAACGTCTTATAGCGCGGTTTCTTATGTCACCAGCAACCATTCCTAGATCACATATACTGAAGGATAGCAGTCTGCAGATCAGTGTCCATGCAATGCACCATGGTTTTATTGCAGAATGTGATCATCGAAGTAGCAGTATTTGTATAATTCAACATTACAGGAAACACTGCCCATAGATGTGGGACTGGACTTGCATGGTCAGCCATGTTCACGCTGTCCGCTTGGCCAATTGCGTCCATTGCATGTGGGACTACTTGAACTTTTGAACTTACTGTGAATTAATAAAGGTGTTTACATCTCCATCCACCATCCACTGCCAGCATGGAGATCATGATGTACACTTCAGTAGGTCATTGGAGGAAGTGACGTCAGAGCTGAAAGTCTCAGATACATTAATGCACCTATAGCGGATATATCCGTCATAAGACTTTCAGCCTCATGATGTTACATCCAGCAATATTCTGTGTGAGCAGAAAGGGGGGGGGGGGGGGGGGGGGGGGGGGGGGGGGGGGGGGGGGGGCATTCAAAGGGTGCAAACAGTATGGTGGTGTCTGCCTTAATTGGTTGGCAGTGTGAGGTGTTAGGCATGAATAATTTTACAAACAAGCTGGCTTGCCTTGTGTGGCCTCTATTTCCAACATTCACAGCCTGTTTTTCACTGCAGCAGATGGCTATGCATAGACTTGATTGATTGCAAGTTGGTTAATTAGTTAGCATTACCTGTGGGAGCAGTTTGAGACCGGGAACAGAAAATTAATGCACAAGCAACATGAGGGAACAGAAAATTAATGCACAAGCGCAAGGCATTGTGGTAGTGTTTGTATGAACAAGAACAAATAATTTCCTGTTTCCTCTTCCTGAGAATGGCTTCCTGTGTGGGTGATCCATTGCAGCAGGGTTTACACAGCTATTATTGGAACTCAACACTGAATGTGCACTTCCTGCTGAGAAATCAAGGCATACTCAGGCACCTACACCACTAGGGATGCCTCCATATATGATACTGTCACCTCACTTCTGCACTAGGAGATATGTCTAGCGCTGAACTCACGTGCGGATGCAGTCAGGGAGCAGCAGCTGAAGCGAGTGAAGCTACTTGTATTGCAACATTCAGTATTTTTTATCTAAATAAGGACAAACAATGTTGATGGTTGTTATGGCACTGTTTTTGTACCAGATGAGCCATTGAACCGCCGTAGCCACCAGAAGTGTTTTAACCTGTTACTAGTGCATGCGTGAATGCATGCAGAAGAGCGTCTCAGGAAGCGAGGTAATACTTGCCCAGGCCCGTAGGAAGCAATGTTAGTTTGGTCAGGTGAAGAGCGCTTTGCATATTTGGGCGCAATGGCATGGCGTGCGCAGCGCGCCAACCGAGAAGCGTAGCAAGCGCGCGAAGCGTGTCATGTAGGGGGGTGTGGGGGCCCTCCCCCAGGAAAATTTTGAATTTTAGACCTTCTGAGATCGTTTCTGGTGCAATCTTGGGCAAGATTCAACAACTTGCTAGCCAGACTGAGCATATTATTGGTCCGGCGGCCGCCGCACCTGCCGCACCTACTCCTACGGCCCTGCTTGCCAGCTGAGTATGGGCCTTTACACACTGGGCACTCATAGTCCTATTCACAGCCTGGTAAATATATTCATGAAGAAACCATATGTAGCTCTGGCTCTGTGGTATAAATATAGCCTCCTACCCAGGCCCACATGCAGAATGTGGAAGTTCCGCGAGTATAAATATACATAGTAAGGAGGACTTGATTTCACCTGCACACCTGCAGTAGAGTTAGTCTGCTTATTGCACTCCTGAGCTAGCTCAGATTCGACTGCCCTGCAGCACGATTACTTGCCTCGCATTCCGCTCAGCAATCTACTGCATAACACCATGCATACACTGTATCTGTGTACCTATACTGAAGCCATAGAGCCTGGCAGTCAACTTCTGGTATATGTTGTCAAGTGTGTGGCTAGTTCCACTTCGTTTGTTTATTGTTGGCTGAAGGAATGTTTATCACCTTTGGCTTTGCCACTGAAACCTATTATATTGCTTACTAGCAATAGCAATCCACCTACGCATGATACCAGCGTAATATTATTGTGATGTAATGTATAACTGTGGATGATAATCATGCAAATAGGATATCAGGTGCTCTGTTAGTGGCCATAGTAATGTGATGTAATGTATCCGTACTAAGATATCATGGATGACATCATGATGGTAAAATTGCAGCTGGTTCAACTATACAGGTTAATATCGTGTTTGGGAATAACTGCATGGGTAACAGGCAAAGTTATTGTGAGTGCAATTATTGCCAAATAGCATGAGGTAATTATATGCGACTTCCAGAAACACACTTAGAGAAAGGAAGACTTGAATGATAAGCCACACCTCATAATGTGCTAACTCAGTGCACGCAGTCTGGGGGTAATGCTGTTGTGTGCTGATGCTTATATAGAACGGAAGCATGTTGTTGCAACGGTATCCTGGGTACTGATTAACAGCATGGGGGCTATGTACGTGAAATGCAGCCACGAGCTGTTAGCTATAGTGCACTGCACTCCCCAACAATATATCACCATTCCTATTGCTCCACTTTCACCATGCCTTCGTTCGGTTCTCACGGCATTTCTGCTGCTCAGGCACAGAAAAACGGTCTTAACAAACAAGCAAGTGATCACACAGCAGCTTTGTGATTGGTCTACTACATATCACACTGATTGGATAAGTAAGAGTGCAGTTACTAGTCCCAAAAGAGTGCAATATTTGAGAATGATCGAAATTAGAGAGTGTGTATGAGTGATTAGCTCGTGTCTCACTTACGAGTGGTAAAACCTGGTGGCCAGGGAACAAGGCTAGTTGCAACTACTACAGCCACCTTTTGGTCTTACAGAATTAGAGAAAGAATGGGTGTCAATCCCAGAAAAATTTTGGAACCCCCTGCCGTGTCGTAATACGTAATTGTTAATTCTCTGGTAACCTTCCAATGATCTCATGTAAGCAAAGTCTTATTTCCCTCCTGCCTTGACTTACATTCAACCATTCCATCCATGGCTTCATCATCCTGGGTAAGGATATGCACCCACCCCATCCTGGTACTGAATCACACCTGACACCTGATTTTCCTGGATAATGATTGCAAGTTAGTACTATACATTCTCACACAGAGAAGCGTTCTCTGTTTATGGGTGGCTAAGGAAATTTTTTATTTGCCATAGTTATGCATGATTCTGTGAAAATCTACGTAGCATGATGCCATTTTGAGGCAACCAGAGGTCATTGGTGTTTGGCGTTTTTTGCTCTTTGCTTTGAGATAACCGAAACCTTGTCACTCCGTCATCTGGTGGCTCACTACCGCTACAAGGAATTTCTACCAGCCTAGTCTTCCAGCAGTACACTAATTTTAACATTTAATTATTACCCAACCCCATGTAGAACACTAGACATTCCAGCGTAACAATTAGAATTGACGCCATACATCTGCATACTCTGACATGTGCGTAGTTTATACCCACATGAATCTCGGTACGAAACTAGACATTCCAGCGTAAGAATTCAGGGCGGATCCACGATTTTAGAAAGGGGGGTTCTTTTATAAGCAGGGCTGCCGCCGAAGGCCGCACAGAATTTTTTTCGCCTTTATTTTTCAGTTTATCAGTATGGGCTCTCATGGCACCATGCAAGTTCCAGATGTACATTTGTAAAAGGATTGCAGGACCTGGGGCCGCCATGTGCTTCCGTTTCTTGCTCAAATTTCGCTCACGCAACGTAATACGTACGTACACGTAAATATCCTAGATCGTGGTCTCATTTCCAAGCCGTTCGGTTTCAGCCAGGAGTTGCAATGTAACAGCAGCTAGTTAGTAACTGAACACTCGATGTTGCCCTCGATGCTCGTCTCTGCTGCAAGCAAGCGCTACCAACTCTATGAGTACTATCCTTGGAGGAGGCATTTACAGTACTGCCCCTGAAGCACTAGGCAGAAAGAAGGTTGTACAATGTACCTTGGTCTCAGTGGTGAAGGTTTTGCCGTTCCGTTCATTCCATGCAATGCATTCCTCTCCATTGCACATCAGGGCAGGAATGCATGGGCACACATCTGTATGACCATTTCGGTACCAACACACAATACATTTATTCCTTCATGCTTACACACGTTCATTACCCCATTAATATTTACGCTGGGGAGTCAGTGCGGGCATACGCTATGTAGTACATGTCCGAGTATGGACATGTATGGTACCAGTTCCAATCATTATGCAGGAATGTCCAATGTCATACAACAGGGGCATGAGTAAGTATGCACATGGGTCCCATGCTTTTAATTTTCTGCTGGAATGTCTAGTGTTGTACATAGGTTCAGTGCGGAGGAGATACGTTCCACCGGCACTAATAAAATCTGGAGCAGAACGGATTGCATGGAATGAACGAAACAACAAAACCTTCATCGCCGACACCAAGGTACAACCTTCTTTCTGCATGTACGGGTAATACTGTAAACGCAATGCATTCCTGCCCTGGAACTTATCTCCTCCACACTGAGCCTATGTACGACACTAGACATTCCAGCAGAAAATTAAAAGCAATGGACCATACATGTCCATGCTTACTTCCTAGTGTCTGTACGACACTGGACATTCCAGCATAACAATTAGAATTGACACCATACATGTACATACTCTGACATGTGTGTAGTTTATACCCGCATGAATCTCAGTACGACATTAGACATTCCAGTGTAAGAATTAGAACTGGTACTGCACAGTGCATGCTCACACATGTAGCTTAGAGTACTGGTTAAACCCGGAATGGGACAGAACGGAATTGATGGAATGAATAGAATGAACAGAGCAGTATTGGTTTCCTCGCTGAGACCAGGGTGGACCTTTTTCTGTCTATCCCCGCACGGGGCTAGACAAATGAAAAGGTCAACTGAGTGCTTTGTGTTCATGTGAATGAATGAATTAAAAGAAAATGGCGTCGGAAACAAAGCCATAGATCTTGAGTGAGTGGTTTCAAGTGCCTCATGAGACTTCGAAGTCGTGAAGTCGGTCATGCACTGCTCACTGTAAAATGCTGCTGTTTCGTGCAAAAACTACTGTGTGAGAGTCATAGCCTCGGTCCCAGGCTCTCCCACACGTGAACAAAAATTTCCGTACTGTAAGCGACGAAAAGCTGGGCGGGGCCTGGGAACGAGGCTATGAGAGTCACACAAGTTGAACTAGCCCATCTGAAGAAGGAAAAGAAGCCGAATTCGGCAGTTTAGCGACTTATGATGCTTTTTAATTCGAAGATGTGCATGTGGTGTACGTTGTTTCTATAAGGTTTTTATTATACTGTGTGTGTACGCACTATCACTACATGTAGAATACTAACCTTGGAGGAGGCGTTTACAGTACCACCCGTACATGCAGAAAGAAGGTTGTACCTTGGTCTCGGTGATGAAGGTTTTGTTGTTTCGTTCATTCCATGCAATCTGTTCCACTCGAGATTTTATTAGTGCCCTGGTGGAACTTATCTCCTCCGCACTGAACCCATGTACAACACTAGACATTCCAGCAGAAAATTAAAAGCATGGGACCCATGTGCATACTTACTCATGCCCCTGTTGAATGTCTGTACGACACTGGACATTCCAGCATAGTGATTGGAACTGGTTCCATACATGTCCATACTCGGACATGTACTACATAGCGTATGCCCGCACTGACTCCCCAGCTGGGGTGCATCCCAACATGTGTGTAGTTTATACCCGCATGAATGTCGGTACGACATTAGACATTCCAGTGTAAGAATTAGAACTGGTACTGCACAGTGCATGCTCACACATGTAACTTAGAGTACTGGTTAAACCCAGAATGGGACAGAACGGAATTGATGGAATGAACAGAGCAGTATTGGTTTCCTCGCTGAGACCAGGGTGGACCTTTTTCTGTCTATCCCCGCACGGGGCTAGACAAATGAAAAGGTCAACTGAGTGCTTTGTGTTCATGTGAATGAATGAAGTAAAAAGAAAATGGCATCGGAAACAAAGCCATAGATCTTGAGTGAGTGGTTTCAAGTGCCTCATGAGACTTCGAAGTTGTGAAGTCAGTCATGCACTGCTCACTGTAAAATGCTGCTGTTTCATGCAAAAACTACTGTGTGAGAGTCATAGCCTCGTTCGCAGGCTCTCCCACGCGCGAACAAAAATTTCCGTACTGTAAGTGTCGAAAAGCTGGGCGGGGCCTGGGAACAAGGCTATGAGAGTCACGCCTGGGAACGAGGCTATGAGAGTCACACAAGTTGAACTAGCCCATCTGAAGAAGGAAAAGAAGCCGAATTCGGCAGTTTAGCGACTTATGATGCTTTTTAATTCGAAGATGTGCATGTGGTGTACGTTGTTGCTATAAGGTTTTTATTATACTGTGTGTGTACGCACTAAAATTCATGTAGAATACTATTAGACCTTGGAGGAGGCGTTTACAGTATTACCCGTACATGCAGAAAGAAGGTTGTACCTTGGTGTCGGTGATGAAGGTTTGCTGTTTCGTTCATTCCATGCAATCTGTTCCACTCCAGGTTTTATTAGTGCCGGTGGAACTTATCTCCTCCGCACTGAACCCATGTACAACACTAGACATTCCAGCAGAAAATTAAAAGCATGGGACCATACATGTGCATACTTACTCATGCCCCTGTTGAATGTCTGTACGACACTGGACATTCCTGCATAATGATTGGAACTGGTACCATACATGTCCATACTCGGACATGTACTACATATCGTATGTCCACACTGACTCCCCAGCGTAAATAATGGGGTAATGAACGTGTGTAAGCATGAAGGAATAAATGTTTTGTGTGTTGGTACCCAAATGGTCATACAGATGTGTGCCCATGTGACATGCAGCTAAAGGCGATGCGGATTCTCATGCACGTTTTCAAAATGGCTTCCCATGAAGCACGTGGGCGAGCATGTACCTTGTTCACAGCTGTGCACACTTTGGGTGCAGAGCCGGCATGCAGTCCACCAAGCAGCAAGTGTGGTGTCCAATCCCATGGTTATCCATAGCCTCATTCCCAGGCCTTCTCACCCCAGCATTTGTCGCTTGACAAACGCTGGGGCGAGAAGGCCTGGGAATGGGGCTAGGTTATCCATATGTTGGTTAGCTAATTAGCCCTTTCCCACCTGCAGCTAGCTTTTCTAAAGGTGATTTTGAGCCTCTAGAAGTCTTAAACCTACCCTAATTTCAGTTCCCTCAGCTCAGCTGGTGTAGCTGAAATATATACGAGCCCTGAATGCTGTAAATACATGTAAGAGCTTCCATGGACAATTTGTGGAATGATATGAATCTCATTATGCAGCCTCTTAAACAAATTTCAGGGATAAACATGAATTGCCGCTGGCTGGATGCATGTGTGTTTTGTACTAGGCTGGCCTTGTAAGTCATGATGTCAAGTGGAGGAGCTTTTATCTGTGCTTCCAAATAACCAGCACTGCTATGTACATGGAGTGTGGTACATGACCTAGTGTGCCGCCATGCAACTTTGATGATCCTTGGCCTTGGTATTTGAGCACCTCAAACTCACAGCTTGAGGAGCTTTGTTATGAGTGACTGCTGGTCTTTTGTTATACTGGAGGGGATATGTACAAATGAGCCATGGCGCCTCCTAACTAGCCTCGCTCCCACCCCATGCAGTGTTTGTCGCTTGCAGTAGTACTGCAAGCGGGTGTGAGAATTAAGCCTGGGAACGGGGCTACCCCCTAACAGTTGTTACTGCGTGACACACATGTGCTACATGTGCTAGTCACATGATTCACACTAGCCAATCAGATCTCTCAATTGGTCCTGGTTAGTAAACACAAAGTGCTCAGAATGTATGGTATACGGTTGTTGTAGTACATAGTGCAACATTTTAATTCTGACAGGGGATGCTGGTGAAATAATGTGACAGTATAGTACTTACAGTACTCACACAGCAACTTACCTCCTACTCATCTTAAGCTTTTTTGTTTTCCATCACTTTCCAAGAACGACATTCTCAATTAAGTGTTTTCCATCACCTTCCAAGAAGGACCTCCTTAAGATGCTTGAACACCCAGTAGAGCCAGTTGTTTAACTTCACCACCCACTCATCTGAGGCTATTTGTTTTCATCACCTACCTCTTTCCAAGAAAGACATCCTACAGGTGCTCGCATGTACTGCTGTACTCCCACTCAATTGCATTGTTTCTGTCCATCTGGTGACTATCTGGTAACCAGATATTTTGTCAACAGCTCTTGTTGCATACCTGACAATTAGCCACCCACTCAAAAGGTAAAGCATCTGCCACAGAATCCCACCAACTCTAATGTCTGTTAGGGGTTCAGATTCCAGAGTGTGTATTTCAGCACTGTGAAGCCTGGCTTTGTCCCACGCAATTGAGGCATATTGGGGAACGCGTTGGCGTGTGGTATGGGTGTTGCGTAACATGGGAAACCTAGCTACTATTACTCAATTATTGTAGCATGTCTCCACTGCAGTTATAAGGGAAGAAGAAGTCCCCTGTAGAACACTTATCTGTGCGCTGTTTGTAGCAATGTTCGATGCACGGACACGAACTGTGCTTAATTTAGCATCCCCCCCCCCCCCCCCCCCCCTTGAAAGAAGATACCCAAGAACTATTATGTTTGCAAGGCAACTCATGCTCCCCACTTTACTCACTGTGCTACAATTTTGCCCCCTCTTAACCGATTTTCTGAGTGACTATGCCCTGACACGTACATATGCTATAAATTTGTCTGGTTGCTGGATGTTGTTGAGAGCACTGTTTGTGAGGTCTCTGCGGACAGAGCACGATCAGTCAGAGGTAATCACCATTAATGAATGTAGCTCATGGGAATTGGAGACAGACTCTTTGTACTGAATAGCTGTAAGCAGAAGTATTCTGTAGTCCTAGGCCTGTCAGAGTTACTACTGAAGTATTGCAAATAAAATGTTGTTTGGTAGTGCCAAATTATGCCTGCATCAGTACTGGCCTGCTTATGTGTTGAGACATATTAGAAATCATGCTCCCCATACTCCAACTGCCTCAGGCAGAAAAGTGTGCAACAATTAAGAGGTGACTGTGAGAGCTGGAATGCATGAATGCGGAACTGAACGTGGAACAGAGCTACGAGGGTCTAATTTGGTAGCAGTAGCATTGACAGAGCACATCAAAGTCAATCTGACTCGGGTCAAGTCTAAGGAATGTTCAAGTGCCGAAATTGCAAAGTTGATTACTGTTAGGTTAGGGCCAGGACAGTTACACAAATGGATGCTGTTCCCTCATCTAGTGCAAAATTTCTTTTGCTGTCACCTTTAATTCTTGGTGTATTTTTGCTCATTCCCACTCAATCTGCAGTGTTTATTGAAACCTTAAATATAATCTTTGGGACAGGAAATTTGTGCAATGATTTTCCAATACTGAGAAAGCATCCATATGAATGTAGCATGCCTAGTAGGTAATGAAGGAAACCAAAGTGTGAAAGGAAGGTATACCCTAATTCTCAGCCAGTGTAGACCAGGAATGTGTACAGTGGACTATTCTACGCTAGTTCTCCTTTCTCAAGGTCAAAGGGTTAATTGGGAAAGATTCGCTGATTTGACCTATATGACCCCCAAGAAGTTGAAGAAAGAGAATAAACACAACAGGGGGGTGTGAGTACAAGGGTGTGGGTTCATGTGAATTTCAGTAAAGTTAATAATTAAAAACAGTACTAGGCGGGCAGGATTGTGGACACATGTCACTGCAAGTACCCACTCAACATCAAGATTGTCTCTACTGGTACTGTGACTAGGTTGCAGTTGTGTGATTTGTGTATCCTTTGTGCTCTGCACATGGGTTGAAAAAAAAATTAACAAGCTTAGCTCGCTTCAGCTACTAGACTGCTCCCCAATTGCATCTGTGTGAGTCCTGTGCCAGGCAGCTCCCTGTATACGTAATCTGGCAAGATCAGCCCCAGTCATGGCGGTCACGCTAGCACAGCACACAGCAGTTTTCTCTTCAGTGGTCTCGCAAGCTCCTATGCAACCGTGTTTGAATTTTGGCGACTATAGTGGTACTGTAACACGTATACAAGGTGCAGGTCTCCATGCTGAAGTTTATAGATCTTGATCTTGATTAATGAAACCAACAGTACGTCTGTTAATGAGTTTTGGTGAAAAATGTTTGGAATGAATAACATTAAGGTTATGAGTCATTATGAGTGGCCATGCAATGTACATGTGTATTTGGTGAGACTTCTGTGTATGTGAGTGTTGATGCATTAAATTTTTAACCAAGCTGTAATATGACCCTTGAGGCGGCTAAGCTGAAATATTACCCTTGAGGCGGCTAAGCTGTAATATGACCACCGAGGTGACTAGCTTTCAGTATGCGGCCAGATTCTTTGATCCTGGATACTTGAAAGTTTAACACTATAACCCTATATGCCCAAGGATGTGCAAGAGAGTGGATTCTAAGGATATTCATAGTGCAGTATATCCCCCAATGGATCTGTCCAGTGGTTTTACTTATAATAACATGCTGCAAGTCTACTAAGGAATGTAATGGTGTAATGTGTAACTGCCAGTTCTGATTATGTGTGCCCACCATCAGTTGGATTGGTTTCGTATTTGGTGAAATTTGAACTACGTTGTCAAAAAAATATTTCTAATCGAGGGTCAACCGCACTCCTGGCAGCCGCGATGCAACCGGTTGCTACTCGCTGGTTGTGCAAGCTAGGTATCGCAGTTCAATGTCACGTGAGGACCATGCTCGAGTCGATCGAGTCAGCAATGGCGTCCAAAGAACTTATTACAGCGCTAACAACTTTGCCAGTGCGGTAAGTTTCGACAAGTAAGTGTCAGTGAACAGCAGCGATCATGGCTGTGTGGTCAGAATCTTTGTGGGGCCTTCGTAAGACTGTACTGGCAACCAATGTCAAGGAGAGGGATCGAGCAATGGCGGCCGATGGCACAACAAAAGCGCTTGTATCTCCACCTCCAAGGTGATTTTCAGCACAATTATTTCGAGTTTTTGTCACTGCATCGTAGCGATCACGGCGGTGTAGTCAGAATCTTTGTAGGCCATTCCGAAGTAGTCAAATGTTAATTTAATTAATTAATTATTTATTTATTTATTTATTTATGCGGCACAATTTTTCCCGTACCAGGAGTGTAATTAGTACATTCCTAGTGGGGAACATTCCTTGTAATGTCAATAGTCAATCAAACTTTAGAGCGCACATGAAAAGCACACTCTGACCACTGTCATTCACGTTGCTAATTGTGCAGAACCAACCTTGATGGTGGAGATGTGCATGTCTTTGTCTTCCCATTGGCTGCCATTGCTTACTCTGACTGTCGTTGGCAGTACTTGACATCAGTATAATATGTATGCATTTACACTGGAAGACAGTACTTTACTTATGGAACATATACACTAACTTTTGGTGGCAAAATTGCTATGTAGGTTCATCATACCAGATGCTCCACCCATCTCTTAGTATCCAAGCGTATCCAAGAATGTGTTCTTTGAGCGAAGTCCTTTCTCGTTGTATAACAGACACACTATCCAGTGTCAGTGTGTAGCCCATAATTGTGCCTATAATAACTCAATGTTCTATTGTAAACCTACAGCCAGCATACCAACTACACTGAGTACACAGTACATACACTACTACCCTTCAATACGCTGACAATAAATTTGTGTGTGCACATGTAAAAATTGTTTGAACTACTTGAAAGAATGCATTCTACTTTCTTACATATTATATAGGTCATTTTATTAGAACAAGAAATTTGAATTAAATCATGACTGCAGGTCAAAGTTTCTGTGGGGTTATTTTGATCCATTCTTGTTCGGAGGTCCTAGCAGTCCGTCTGTGAACCATTTTCAGCTCAGACGGTTATTATGGATTATATGAAAGAGTTTGCCCCGTTCTGTGTTCGAATCTATGTTAACATGAATACAGCGTACATATGGTGCATTTCTAAAATTCTACAACTCATTGGGGGATACAAAGCACGTAGCCAGTAGTTGAAACATGGAGGAAATCAGAACCAACCCACACTTTCCTGGAAAATGCAGCATGCAGGCGGTAGTAATCAAAGGCAGTAGTATACGATGATAACCCGGCTACTACACTATGCATGTAATTGCATGGACCGAATGTCCAGACAACCTTGCAGAAGGTATTACAGCAACCCTTTGCCTGTCTGAAAAACCGTGGCATGTCAGTGGTGAAGAGCAGCATGATAAATCCTGCACTCATGAGTGCTAGATAGTGTCTGCTCCCTCCACCAACCTGAATAATAAACATGAAGCCACATGTGTACATAGTAGCATGGAGTTTTTGAGGGTTTAGCTATGCCTCCACACCCAGCATCAAGTTGTCGCTTGCAGCAGTCCCCTCGCTTTCAGTCTTCACACTGGAGAGAATAGTTGTCTGTCTGTGATATTAAACCAGCTTACAATGACTAACCATTTTAGTCTGCATGTTAACTACCCTGCTGAATAGGTTTTATCGGCTCTATCGTATTAGGTTATTTTCCATGCAAGTGAAATGGGTTGAAACAAAATCGTGGGACATGCCCACTAACAGCAATCCTGTAATGATGCCATCTGCAAACAAAGGTACTGTTAGTGCTGTACATGGTCCAGTCTATGCAGCTGATTGCCATGTCATACTGATTGTAGTAGAAACTCTATGGGCGTTGCACACTCTTATTCAGTGATAAACTCTTTACCCAGCAATTCACTATGCAGGCTTGTGTGACGTTAGTCTGTTTACTCTCCAATGATTATTCATCTACAGGAGGGATTTGATGGCCAAATGACAGCGGACAACATTGAAATAGGTATCTGCAATGCTGAGGGATTCCACAGGCTCGATCCAAGTGAAGTACAGGACCATCTTGCATCTATACTCTAGCCAACTCTAACAGGCTATAGCGCTTACAGAAAATTCTTGTCACAGTAATTGCATTGTATGTGTACAATGAACAATGGTGGTCTCGAAAATCATTTATCTCTGGTTCCTCAAATTTGTTCACCACTTGACCACGCTCCATAGACTTCTGTATTTAAGGGCTGTTCGATAATTTTACTTTATCATTTACCTTTATTATCATGGTAAACGTGTGGATGTTACTTATCGTAATAATGACACAAGCATGTGACATTTCAGCTAATTCTGAAAGGTATCAGAGTATCACTGACTTGTGAAGAACATGCTAACCACTACCACTAAGATGCGTTCTATATGGACTGGCCATGTCGATTGTGGAAATGGGCACATTAATGTTATTGTTTATGAACAATGGCTATACCGGTACTAGTTTCCATTTGACTTTCAGATTGCATCCATGGACCACCGTGAGTTTACAGAGCGCTGGTGCTAATTGTTGTTTGGAAACTATAGACCTTTGATGTTCAATTGTCACCGCGCGTAAAGCGGAAGATTGCGGTTGTCGGGGGGACTCCAGGAATGCGTATTTCCGCCACGCAATCGTTATAAAAGGAGCTCAAGTCCAGAATTAAGCATTAAAATTTTTAGGAGAATACCGGAGCCTGCCAGAGGTATTATAGTGCTTTTTTTTTTCTGACTGACTGATTCACCGTTCTGCATCGGAACTGCATGAGCGCAATGGCAAGTGACCAAGTAAGTTGAATGGCTACATGCCACGCAGTGCACCCTCGGTTAATGTTGCATTAGCCTGTTTGCTTGTTCGTTGCTGCAAAGCATGAATGCAACATGGAGCACCAATCGAATTATTATTTCCTCCACCCTCAGGACTTCAACACGTCTATGTTTGATGACACTATCGAGTCCATGCTCCATGAAGCAATCTTTCAACCTGCTAATGGCGCCGAAGCAAGCACCAGCGGTCAACTAACAACAGCAGTGAGCCTATTCGCCAACGCAAGCGCAATGGACACATCGCCTGATATTCCAACTCCGCCTCCAGATACACCCCCGAAGGAGCACGGTCAACACTACTACTTCTCTGCAAGTCCCGTTACTGCAGGTACAGAGTTTATCAAGGGCTCGTCATTAGAGGACTCGCCGCCCTCCTCTCCCAGTAACAGCGAAACAAGCGTGAAGGACGAGGAAGAGGAAGACTCGAGCGATGGCACGTCTTCGGGACATCTAGTGCACTCTGATCACGAGAACTCCGAGTCCAGCGATGAAGATAGCTCTGCAGAGAAGAGCTTACCGATGAACGTGAAGCTACCACAAAGTGAGTTGGCATTGGAATGCGCACAGAATGCATACCCGTATCTTTTGCAGATACTAATGGTTCGCCACCGTTGTCATAGTCTCTTGCAGTTGTTTTAGTTAAAAACTCCTTTAATAGATAGATAGATAAACTCTTAATTTTAGCTGGGTAGTTACGATGCTTATGACAAAATATAGCTACACATTTTGGTAGGTCAACAAAATCCCTTTAGTGCCACAGTTGAGCTTACTAAATTGTCTGAGGCGTACTAAACTATGCTACACTGCATACATGCATAAACCCTGGCTGTCTCCTGCTAGCCTCATTCCCAGAAAATTCTTCCCCTGGGAACGAGGCTAGTCTCCTGCTGCATGCAGCAATTCACCTCTCTGTCTTCAGCACCGGCCATTAACACTTCTTCTACCTTTATCATTTGCAGGAAAAGGAGGTATGCAGTTATGGCAGTTCCTCTATACACTGCTGACTGATCCTGATAAGAAGTATTGTGACCTGATCGAGTGGACCCCAAACATAAACTCCAGGGAATTCCGACTACTGGAGCCAGAAGCCATTGCCATCTGGTGGGGAGAACACAAGAACAAGCGAAACATGAGTTACGACAAGCTCAGTCGCTCACTGCGGTACTACTATGACAAGGGGATCATCAAGAAGGTTACTGGGGAGCGCTATGTGTACCAGTTCTGCATCAACCCAGAGGTGATGTACAAGCACATTGGGAACTCAGACTGCAGGCCCAAACTGAAGCCAATGCCAGTCATGGCAAGACATGCTACATCGAAGTACCAAAACCAACCGGACAGATACAACCTGTTTCCACAAGATCCGCTGTGTGTTGCCCAGGGTCCTGTTTCACTCGCCGCACTACGCCCCCCAACTTGTCCTCCATTCTCCAGCAACAACATACCTTTCTTGCACACCCATTCCTTTGCAACGCCTCCTCCTCCTCCTCCCCCTCCTCCATACCCAACCTACGAAAGCTCCTTCATGAACGGACCGGACATGGACACCCCTCCTCCTCACTTTGAATTCGGACATTTTGACGACGGGATCAAGTCCAGCTTACCGATCAGAAGATGCAGATCCATTAACTCCATGGCTTCCTATGAATTGAGCATGTACGAGCAACTTGGCCAACTTTTCCCACCGCACTCACCATACCACTCTCTTAGTCAGACACCACCTCTGATGTCACCATTGACCAGTGAGAACTCAAGCCCCCTCCCACCAAACTATCCCCTCACAAATGCAGAATCTGATGAATTTGATTTTAACATGTTAGACGAATTGATAACTTCCATGGAGAGTGTCTCGACACATTCTCCAGGAATGATCTGTACCTCACCACATAGTAATATTCCTGTTTGGAACTTCAGCTAGAAGCACCATGCAGTCTATGCAACAACTCCACCATGTGTGTAATATCCACCACTTCCACCATGTGTGTAATGTCCATGGAGTGTCGATCCCGTTTCACCAAAGTTGCCAATCATTCCGTGAACAGCATTGTTGTTCTGCATCCGATCTACGTACATGCTAATCGTGTCATTAGTATTAGTTGTTATAATAGTTTGTCCTCTTCGTTTTTGATAGCTGCTATCATTGGAATGTTATATCTGGAGATTATGCACATCCCTGGCTGTGATACATGTGTATGGTGAACTTTATGAACTCAAAAGATATTGACATCACTGTTAGTTGGAGCACAGATATCGATAGTAATATAGCGTGGGCTCTATTAATAATTATTATCCATGTTTGGAGCTGTAAGCATACAGTGAAACCTCTCAGTAGAGGACACATAGGGGGCATATGCATTACAGTGCTAAGTCTTGTTATTAATTATGGTAGCCATTGACTGACGTCAAGGGGTAAAATTATGACGCAGTGAGGGGGATTGGGAGATATCATTCACAAGCAGCTTAGTGTCTGCATGGGATGGGGATCAAGTTTCAACCCTCAGCGGATTATCAGCAACAAAGTCCTGCTCTGGTGGAATGTGCATGCAAGGCAGCTGCACAGGGTCATTGTGTTACGTAGCCCTTCCCAGGCTCCTCCCCATGCAGCTTATACTGTACACTAATGCCTGCATTCCACTGGCCCTGAAGCCAGGATGTTGTACCTTAAATAGCCAGTAACAGAAGCCATACAGATTAATTGAAGGTGTATGTGGGGCTTTTGCACGTGACAGACTACACGACGTATACCCAACCGAGGTTTGATATTTAGCTAAGTCAGGACCACGGCACAGTGATACATGTAAGCACGCAGCAAGCTACAGCGTCAGAAACAATGACACTCATGCACGCAGTTATACATGTCGTCTGATAATCGGTGACCTACTCTATGGCTCAAGCAACAGCTAGGTAACCATCGAGCACTCTCTGGACTAAAGTCAATGTCAGACAGCTAGGAGTTCAGGGTGACCCTTCAGAAGTTGCTCAAAGTTATTATGTTTGTCTTGCACAGTAATATACCAAAAACTGGCACGAAAATCTAGAAGATCCAACCTACCGTACTTAAGCATGGTGGGGGCGGGGCTGGATTGCTGTGCAATACTCTGACGTCACCTTACACTCGAAATCGATGACGTCAGTACTCAGACTATATATCTCCGACTCGACAACCTTGCACGAAAATATACTGGTAAGTTTTCTGCTGAAAGGATAGATTCATGGGGACTGACCTTGTAGAGGGTGGCTTCATTTCGTTATATTACACACCAGAAGTGAAAGCAGCGTCTCAAACTCCAGGGGCGTAAGAAAATGTTTTGTATTAGGGGGGCTGATGGGCTGATATGCGTACACCCCCCACAGATGAGCAAACTTGTCCGGGGGTGAAATAGTTGTTATTGTTCAAGGGGAACATCTCATTGCTTCCAGGTCCAGGGGTGGAACCTTTATAGCTTCCGTGTCCCGGGTTGGAACATCTCTTACCCTCCGCGTCCAGGGGTGCATGTAGTCTCGTTCCCAGACCCCCCGCGGAAAAATCAAGAAAGGGTCTGGCAACACGTATGGCAATGCGGTGTCCGCGCGGGCTATATACTCGCGCCAATCCAGTTTCCGAGGGGGGTCTGGGAACGAGACTAGGGTGCATGATGTGCTTGTCCAGGGGTGGAGCGTCCGTTACCCTCCATGTCCAGGGGTGCTTGATGTGATTGTCCAGGGGTGTACATGGAATCAAGTCATCTGTCCGGGGTCATCATAGCTTTGGGTAACTGTCCATGGGCATGTGACCAACAGATAGATGGGTGGGCGAAGCCCGTCCTACCTTGGGGGTCTGGGGCATGCCCCCTGTTGATGCTCTGTGACTAATTTTGGTGCATTCTGAGTCCATTTCCACTGCACTGTACGGAGGTTGATTTGTGAGATTATAAGCACAAACGGTAGAATGAAATTGCTATCTGTGCCTGGTGCCATGTCTCGACAACTGGCTCAGTGCTCACAGTCAGCGACGCTTCCTGCGATGATGAGTCCTGGTCAGTTCTGTACAACAAAGAGTGGTACACTAGATACCAGGCATCACTGTGGCTTGATGAGCTTAGCTTCTCTCTTGGCGATTGATACACGGCATAACTAACTTAACTACGCCGTATCAATCACCAAGATAGAAGCAGTGTGTAGGCAGATACAGACAGTGTGTAAATGTTACCTTACCTAGTACATGCAGTCCGTGGAACCGGGGAGAAGAATGACTGGATGTGTCTCCGTGCCATGCCGCATGCAATAGTCAACTGTGCTAGTACTATAGCACTACACACGTGGCTTGTATTTGCGGAAGGGGCAGAGCCCCCTGTTTTAATTTAACCGGTTCTTACACCAGTGAACTCGGTTTACAGACTCTTCATGCATATGCCTATAAGTATTCATGGCAGGCCGGTGCTTCTGCCCACGCATTAAATTGACAATGATGTCGTGCTGAATTCGAAGCCAGAAGAGGATGTGATGCACCGTGCATGACTGCTTGCGCAGTAAACATGTCAAATAATGGCACACACCAGACTCCCATGCAGTCTTCCTCTGCAGCCATCTTTGTCGTACTTCCTGTAGAAGCTGAGATTTGGCAAACTCCAAGTAGACAGGATAGACAACTTGTATTACACCAATTGCATAAGGGACGTGCAAGTTACAGCTGTTTTGTAAAGACAATGTCCTGAGTGAAAATGAACTCCTGTCCTACCTTAAGTTATACACCTTGTCAAGCCACATGATGAGGACTACTCCCATGGTCACCAGTCCTGCAGTTCTGTGAGCACATTAATTTTAGTATTTTCAACTCAATGTCAAGTAAATGCAGATATCCATAACTAAAGGCAACGCGGATCAACCTGTATAGTCATCTCTATATTCCAAGGTTATATCCCAGTATGATAGGAATAGCAACACCATCTCCTCTTCTAGTCTTGCGGGCCAGCCCACTTCCGCACAAGAGGGTAGAGTCTGGTGACTGCTCTGCACATGTTTTGCGAATATAGTCGTATACATACTGTACATTACCCAGTCTCCCGTACGTAACCCATATACCCAGTTACCATGCATCCAGGTGTCAGCTGGACCTCCCGTACATAACCCATACCCAGTTGCCATGCATCCAGGTCTTTGCTGGACCTCCCGTACGTAACCCATACCCAGTTGCCATGCATCCAGGTCTTAGCTGGACCTCCCGTACATAACCCGTACCCAGTTACCATGCATCCAGGTCTTTGCTGGACCTCCCGTACGTAACCGATACCCAGTTGCCATTCAACCAGGTCTTAGCTGGACCTCCCCGTAACCCATACCATCCAGGTACGTCTCAGCTGGACCTCCTAGTAACTCATACCCAGTTGCCATGCATCCAGATCTCAGCTGGACCTCCCCGTAACCCATACCCAGTTGCCATGCATCCAGGTGTCAGCTTGGACCTCCCATACATAACCCATACAAATCTAGTTGCCATTCAACCAGGTCTTAGCTGGACCTCCCCGTAACCTATACCATCCAGGTACGTCTCAGCTGGACCTCCTAGTAACTCATACCCAGTTGCCATGCATCCAGATCTCAGCTGGACCTCCCCGTAACCCATATCCAGTTGCCATGCATCCAGGTGTCAGCTTGGACCTCCCATACATAACCCATACAAATGTAGTTGCCATTCAACCAGGTCTTAGCTGGACCTCCCCGTAACCTATACCATCCAGGTACGTCTCAGCTGGACCTCCTAGTAACTCATACCCAGTTGCCATGCATCCAGATCTCAGCTGGACCTCCCCGTAACCCATACCCATGTTGCCATGCATCCAGGTGTCTCAGCTGGACATCCCCATAACCCGTACCCAGCTGTAATGATATGGTGTTGGCTACTTCGTTATCCCCAAGAACCGCTCTTGATCCAATCTGAAAACACACTTCCTGATCGATTTGATCCAACTGGCTACTCAGTCATAAAGGAAGATGTGTCCGAGTCATTGTACACTTGGGGAGGGACTTGCCTTTGCATGGTACATCAAGACTACCTCAATTTGGCAGATTTCGGCATTCTATGGTACGAATTTCGTGTTGTCCTCCACTTTCCTAAAATATGAGCCCTGACAATTTTAGTGTTGATTTTGTGTTGGTTAGCTAAAACCGTTTAGACATGCTATTGAATTTGAGTGAACGATAAAGCTATAGGTGACTAAATCTTATATATACCACCAGCTAATGAACCATTTGTGCAGAACTTCCAATCTTCATTGATATCCTGGCCCATGAGTATTGGCTCACTGTAGACTCTCTAACGAGCTCTTTTTTGCCTACACCAGTGGTCGGCCTGCTTGGTAAACCCGTTTAGGGGGTGGTTTAACTATCTACCAATGTGGTACAGATTTCTATTGCAGTCGGGCCCTTGTTCACTATTTCCGTATAACATGATTATCAGGCCCTGAGGGCCATGCTGATGAGGAGTGGAATCTGGATTAGAAGTAGCTACACGGTAGATTTGCTTTGTCGAATAGAAAGTTACGTAAAACAGTATGAGTCATTCATGGCATCGATTTACATGACCATTCCCTTGAGTGACTCATGGGATCGACTTACGTCAATTACCCCTTGAGTGACTCATGGGATCGAATTCCGTCAGCGCGTTTGACGTAAAATGCTCCGATAATAGCGTAGTACCCGTACCCCCGGGTATTACTCATGCTGTAGATCACTTCCTGCCCATAGTTTGCGTGTTCTTGCAACTCACGGCATTGCGGAGACGACATGAACTATGAACAAGGCCACAGCGACTTGGATCCGGAGACAGTCTGACTAAGATACGTACCTCAAAAAGGCGTGACTGAGACACGAGCTATGAACAGTCTACCAGAGCCGTACCTAGGCGACTAAAAAGTGGTACGGCCAAAACCGTACCGGCCGTACCGGCCGCGCCGGCCCTTAGTGCCTACAAACCCAGAAGGTAGCACATTAGCACATATTACTATACAAGCAGGCTCCTAGACAAAGAATGGGCATGGATGTAAGGAGCAGTTATTGCCATAGCCACAGAATTGTTGACAACAAGATGTTATCATACTGCTGTTTGTGTGCTCAGAAGGTGTATTGTTTCTATCTCCATCCAATATCTGGTATACAGGTATAGTGCAACATCTGTTAGTGGTGATACTTAATCATATGCACTCTCATACTTGTCCCGGCTGTCCCGGAAACAATCAAAATTGTCCCGGAAATTATACACGTGGCCTAGGCGTTTTAATACTACGTACAAGCAAGTCTGTCTGACAAACTATATACTACCTGCAGATGAGTGCCAGTACCAGTGGGTCAGAACGGTTAGAACCGGTGTCCAAGAAGGCCATGCAAGTGGCATCCCGATTGGAAGCGCTATAATGTGTCCTCAAGCAGAAACGGAGCCTCTTTTGTCCGTTGTAAATTCTCTCCAGACTACCCTAGGAATGCTGCTGTGCAGTGGATCAAAATTGTCCTGCACAAGACAGCAAAATCCTGCGATATTTTCCTGCATACATGTATACAAAACTCAGGGTTGGGAAGTATGCACTCTGTCTCTGTCACACTAGCAACCTAGCTATGAGACTGGTTGTAGTTAATTTGTGTGCAACGTTCCAGCACATGGGTAAAACAGGTAGCTATAGGGAGATCCATGTACATAGCTAGACCATCTAGTATCCCAACTTCTGTGCTTCTGCCAAACCACACGGACTACGCATCCAGCGTAGGATTGAGTTTTAGCTAAATAAAGAACAAGCTTCCTCATCAACTTTTGTTACCTTATGCAATTATAGTCCTCAATTATAATTCTTTTGCGTTACCAGCATCAGCAACATTACCAAGTAAACATTAATTACCAGGATTAATACCAAATGATGTATGAATGATGTCATCA
Organism: Axinella damicornis; assembly: GCA_963931865.1. Lineage (NCBI taxonomy): Eukaryota > Metazoa > Porifera > Demospongiae > Axinellida > Axinellidae > Axinella > Axinella damicornis. Next base: position 8,247,573 of record OZ007516.1, on the reverse strand, counting down.
TTGCAATGGTCATAATTATAACAATGTAATCTAGGCAGTAGTGGCATGGAAAACCTACCTTTTATGCAGGAGCCAACTGAGAATCCACCATCTCAAACACAGGTGCATGAATGCATGCACCTCCATCAGCAGTCTCATGGTCTAACCAGGGTGGTCAAGACCGGGTCAACCAGAGACATTTTTTTAAAACCTTTGCCACTCACACTCTATAATGAGTCCCTTTGATTTTCCAGCCAATTTCCAGGAATGACTAGTCAGGGGCCCCCCTCACTTCTGCTCTTCTACTTTCACCTCATAGGAATCCACGCACGCATGCACTTAATTCTCTCTCACCTCTTAGGAACCCACACACTTCTCTCCCACCTCAACCCCCATCCACTTAGCTACTCTTTCACCTCACGGAGTTCCACCCACTCCTGCTAAGCCACAAGTGCATAGGTGATATTGTATTATCGAAGATACTAAGGGAGGATCCAGCAACATTTTTAAGGAGGGGGGGGGGGGGGGGGGGGGGGGGGGGGGGGGGGGGGGTATGACGCTGGAGGCACTTTGTACCTTTGTAGTTGAAGTTCATAGCTAGCTAGCTATACCAAGAAGCTGTGAAGGAGTGGAGAAACTGTGCATGCGATTATTTGCCATCATTTAGTCGTCAGGAAGGGCTCAGTCTCGTGCCAACTTGTGCTTTCCACTGCCCTCATACATGTACAATCTTTCCCAGTGCCATGCGGCCCACTCTGGATCCATCCAACTAAATAGTCACCAAGTGTGATATTCTAAGTTCATCCGTCATCAGCTCACTTTTTATTCATTTGAATGTAAGTAATTGGCCATCATGGGAATCCGACTGTACTACAAATCAATTAACATTCTTGCCATAACCATTATGAAAATACAAACTCAATACAACTCAGGTTGTGCAAAATATCACAAGACAAGCTATACACGTGTATGGCTATGTATGTATACTACTATACAGCCTAGTATAGACTAAACATTACTGAGATCAGGAAACTGGAAAGCAAAGCGAGCAATCAGTTTAAATGATTCACCTGGAATTGACGGAAGAAACCTGAAGAGACCTTGGCCAACCCCACTGCCCAATTCACGATTGAAGAGACCAAAGTTAACCGTTACAAAGCCATCAACTGGCGAAGAGCGGTTTGGGGTTCTGTATCCTAAAGAGGTCTTGTGGGCAAAGTGACAGGCTGAAGAAGCTGTAATCAATAGATTCACCAGGAAAGCTTGGCAGTCCTTGTTCTCCACCATAAGATCCATACAGCATCTGCTGTCCACTGAAGGAAACAGTCAGTCCACCCTCACGGACTACGAAGCATTTTGACCTGGTCCTGCCACTCACTATGTAGTTGTTGGAAGTTGTTGTGAAGTTGACTGACACTCGGAACGGGAAAAGGGTTGCATTCTGGAAAACGAAACGTCCAGATTCATCAGGAGGGCTAGAAAAATTAAGACCATAACGCACGCGGTAAAAGTTCATGGCATCTTGAGTAAAGCGTTCTGTTTCTTCATCTGTAAAACGTATGACATCCGTGAAGTAGGAATAGCTGGGGTCAAAACCAAGGCTAGTCGCTGTGGCTATGTCCACATCTTGATCACCAACGCTGGAGATAACGAATTCAGCATCCATCCATTCTCTTGTACACGTCTGGGCTGCTGTCCCTGCAAGAAGGGCAGCAAAGGTGACGTGCCACACCAAATTGTTCATTGCAACGCGAGTTTATCGGCACACGTATTTTAGTCCCTATATTACTCGACACTGCACACATCAATTCTCCGCGGCCGGAACCCGAATACTATATATATATAAATTTTAATGACAATGGAAGGCCGGGGGACCCATATGTCAAGACTACAGATAAATACATACAAATATACACTTGTTAAAGTTAAAGTTTACGCTTTACCAAGAAACTTTGGTACACAAACACACCTGTGAGCCAAATGATATGAACATTCTTTGAGAGCAAAATAAATATTAGCTTGTCAGTAGAGCTCATGTGGGGAAAGGAACTGTTGAGGGATCTGCAGCAGTTAAATAGTTCGTCTCTGTAATGACCTCGCCACAACCGGCAGGTGATCAGAAAATGGGTTTCATCCTCAATTTCGATACAACTTGGACAGAAGCGTTCCTCCAGTGGAGTAGGTTTAGGGAGGGAGTATCGGCCCGTTTCAATCCTTAGTGAGTGGGAACTAGATCGTAGTCTAGCCAGTTGTATACGAATATGTCTTGGGAGGTTGAGGTATGGTTCAAATTCAAGTCTTGTTTTGAACAAACGGTATGTTCTCAATTTTCTGGATGTGGCCAGATCACTTAACCATTGTTGTTGATATTGGTCCCAAAGTCTTTGCGTAAGCTTTTCAATGAATAGGTCATGTGGAATACTGTCTGGGTTGTTCCAGATATGGGAAAACCCTGCTTTGTCGAGCACTGTCTTGACTGTCTGTGCCCACTGACTGGGCTGCTCACAAATATTTAGCTGGTACGCTTCCTGCAATAATGGAGGGATGTCCCAGTGTGTTGAAATACGTAACCAATACTTTACCATAGCAATCTTTCTTCTGTTCTCCAGGGGACACCTACCAAGATCTCCATATACTGCTGCATTGCAAGCAGACGTTGGCAGCCCAAGAGCAAACTTACAGAACCGTTTATGAACTTTTTCCATTTCCTCTGCTTTGTCAGAGGCCCAGACTTCACATCCATATTCTGTAATGGGGCGTACTAATGTATCAAATAGGTATAGTAGTGTTGTTGGTTTAGGATGACCGAGGTGCATTGAAGTCTTTATCAAGGAGAAGGTGGCCTTATTAGCCTGGGATGCCAAGATCGAAATGGCTGGCTTCAGAGACCCATTTGCTGACAAGAGGACACCCAGGTATTTGTATTCTGATGCAATGGTAATGGGTGATCCACTCAAATGGAACCTGTGTGACATTGTTGTTCTTTGCCGTGAGAAGCAGACAACCTTGGTTTTTGCTAAATTTACTTGGAGGCTCCATTTTAGGCAGTACTTGGACAGGCTGTTTATGGAAGACTGGAGTGCCTCAGGAGATTCAGAAAGAAGAACCAGGTCATCTGCAAAGAGTAGGAGTCGTAACTTAGAATGAATGAGATCAACACCTCCAGCCTCGCTACTAGCGCACGCCGCTTCCAGCCCAATCTTGTCTCGCGGCGCGGCCTGACGTTCGCGGCGCGCGGGAAGGGCGCGCCGCACCCGTACCCGGTACCCAAGCGTTCGTTTCGCGTGTGGAACGAGGCTACGGTCGCAGCGCCTTACTCAGTTTGGTTTGTGCCACTCTAGCTAAAAACGGTGACTGCAAGGTAAGTAAGCAAACGATTAATGAGGTGACATTTAGCTACATTAGAGCATGTTCAAGTCTGGGCTGCATGGTTTAGCTAATAAGATAGTGTTCATTTACACCAGCAATATGTTTTATCTCATGGTATAGATCAAACCTGTCAGCATGAAGACATTCATCATACTGCTTGGGGTCATTGCCTCCACCAGTGTTATGGGCCAAATGTGTCCGCAGGAAATTATGGTTTGCCGCTGAGTTTAGCGTCATCTCAAACAACACATTTGCTGCTGTTGATGCTGGGCCTGATACTGACTACACATTTCTCCGAGAAATTGCCAGATTTACCCCTCAAGAAATTGAAGCAGATCTTCAAAACGCAATTGATTTCTATGCCACTCGATTCGGTCTTGATTACTCCTCAGAACCTGACGAATTCGGTGTCCGCAGTTTCCAGAACACCACCTTTTCTCCGGTCAATTTCCCCGTGACCTTTACAGCTACTGTGAACAGTTGGTTAAAGTCTGGCAGCACAAGGTCAACATGCTATCCAGTTCGTACAGGTGGATATATAATCAGATTCAATGCAGATCAAATCCTTTATGGAACATATGGTGGTGAACAGGGAATCCTTGCCAGCAGTAATGATGGTCTTGGCTATGGCTACTTTGTTATTGACGTTTGTCCCCAAGAACCACTCTTGATCCGATTTGAAAATACAATTCCTGATCGATTTGAACCAATAAATGGCTACTCAGTCATAAAAGAAGATGTCTTTCACCGTACACTTGGGGAGGGACTTGCCCTTGGTACATCCAAGACTACCATTGAGTCAGCAGATGGCAGCATTCTACGGTATGAATTTCGTGTCGTCCTCCACTTTCCTAAGATTGAACCCTGACAATTTTAGTGTTGATTTCATGTTGGTTAAAAACGTTTAGACATGCTATTAATGTAACCTTATTTTGATATCATAAAGGGGCTAGTCTCATTTTGCCTACTCTCATTTTGCCTACTCTCATTTTGCCTACTCTCATTTCGCCTACTGAAAATCAATGGTGTCATTTTGCCTACTCAACAAATCAAGCATGTATGGCTACCTATCTATACCAAGAGAAAACTTCGAGGTCGATCTCAAAGGTCAGTAGCTAAGTTCAGTTTTCAAATACAATGAGCAAGGAGCAAGAGATACCTATCAGAGGACCTTTGGGAGAAGGCAGAAGAGCTCCGCCTTCTCCCCAGTTGTGGACTGTGGTGCTTTCAGATTTTGAGCTTTCATGTGTATCTGCTCACACTAGCTAACCTGTAAATTATTTTGGAGTAGGCAAAATGACACTTAGTAGGCGAAATGGGAGTAGGCAAAATAAGAGTATAGGCAAAATGAAAGTAGGCGAAATGAGCTAGGGATGTAATGCAACAAGGTATTCCAAAGGTGAGAGTGGAAGGTGTGTACAAAGAGTCGACTTGGTAAGTGTGAGCATGAATGATCAGACTTGGCATCATTATCTGTGTAGGAAGGCTGGGCAAATCATACATGCACCTTATATGGTGGTGTGTGAATAAAACTGAAATTCTGACCTGTTGTATACGCTCAAGAAAAATTAGTGTGACATCTGTTGGTGGTGACCACCAGTGACATGACTTGTATGCACAAAAACTCCTAGATGAAATATCACACCTAGAGTGAGTAAGGTTCACACATTAGCACATTAACACATAATACTACTGTAACAGCTGTGTCCGCAACATTGCCAACATCTGTAAGGAGCAGTCACCATAGCAACAGAATGGATTTAGGCCAAAAAGGATTCATATACTGCTGTTTGTGTGCTCTCTATCTCCCACCCAAATCTGGTAGGAATATCTGTTGGTTGTGTCTGATTGACTGAGAATCTCATGATTAGCTCCAGCAGCATGGGTAAACAGGTAGGGAGTCTCAGATAAGTAGCTATACTATCTAGTGGGAATCCAAATAGGTGCAGCATCTGTTACAAAGCTATAGTTAGGCCTAGCCTCGTACACAGAGCCTGGGTACGAGGCTATAGTTAGGCCATGCTTGCAGGGAAGGGATGTAAGTGCAAAGCCCTCAGCTTTCTTATGACTTTCCGTATTCCAGATAAAACCTGAGGAACTCTATATCATGGACGAGTGACAAACATCCCAGTTCTCCAAAGTTTCTCAATCGCATGCAAGGAGTCGGCATTTAGTAACATCAATAGTTGTATTGACACCTGCACTCACAGCTAGGGAGTTGGGACTCAGGGAGTTGGGAGAGACATCCAGAGTATCGTTGTCACTTCCTGTGTACTAATTAATCGGCATTGCTGGATTGCCCTGATTTTCACCTAGAATATACTGTACGAGATGCTTAGATGATAGCTCAAGTTTGAGTGCATTAGCTTGTTGTTTTCCAGAGTTACGTACCAGTCAAGTTTGTCTATTTCCCATAGAGAATGTATTATGGGGGGCAACTTTTACCCCCCCCCCCCCCCCCCCCCCCCCCCCCCCCCCCAATACATTCTCTATGGGAAATGGACAAATTTCGCTAGCTCATAACTCCTGTACCCAACGAGCTAATGCACTCAAACTTGAGATATCATCCACGAACCTCATACAGTACATTCTAAGTGAAAATCAGGGCAGTGCAACAATGTTGATTAATTAGTACACAGGAAGTGACATCAGCGGAAAATGGTCCATTGGACTGAGGGTACCACATTCCAATATGTTGTCAGGCAAGTTACATGTATGGGCACCTGCAACAGGTTAAAATCATGCAGCCGATGATCAGTATAATTATAGGGCTTTTTCTGCATTCCTGATCAGTATAATTATAGGGCTTTTTCTGCATTCCTAATTTCAGAATGCAGCAGTATAGCCTATACCACTGTAGACATTGTTTATACATAATATCATGCTCAATATACAGGTGACAGAGATTCACGAAACTCATTTAGCCAAACCACATTAGTGTGTCAAGCAATGCAGCACTATTAAAGCACAAGTACTAGTCAAATGTATACACAACTAATGCAGTTCCTAACAAGCCATCTGAATGCATGAACAACCATTGGGTGCTAGCTAAGTTGCTACTCTCTATGCGATCACTAAATGCATGCAGTCACTAGTACTAAACTAGTCCAGCCATTCTGTCATCAATCACATTAGAAATGACAGCATCACAGACAGAAGGACCAAGATTGCAACAGCTTTCAACACACTACCAGCGTCACATCGATCAGGATTTTCAATTGGACCTGGGTGCTGGATAATGTCATAGAATTCCTCGAGCCCAAAGCTAAAGTTGCCACAGGTACGCATTCCACACGGTGGTGGTGTCTGCTGTGCGTGTGTTTCATTTTTGACAACTGCCATCCCTTCAAGCGTGTGAGTTTCAACATGGCAATGCATGATCCAGTATCCAGGATTGTCGGCCACGAACTGGATGACAGCATATCCACCCGATGGTACAGTCACGGTATCAAGGTATTCCAAAGGTGAGAGTGGAAGGTGTGTACAAAGAGTCGACTTGGTAAGTGTGAGCATGAATGATCAGACTTGGTGTCATTATCTGTGTAGGAAGGCTGGGCAAATCATGTATACGCCCAAGATAAATTAGTGTGACATCTGTTGGTGGTGACCACAAGTGACATGACTTGTATGCACAAAAACTCCTAGATGAAATATCACACCTAGAGTGAGTAAGGTTCACACATTAGCACATTAACACATAATACTACTGTAACAGCTGTGTCCGCAACATTGCCAACATCTGTAAGGAGCAGTCACCATAGCAACAGAATGGATTTAGGCCACAAAGGGTTCATATACTGCTGTTTGTGTGCTCTCTATCTCCCACCCAAATCTGGTAGGAATATCTGTTGGTTGTGTCTGATTGACTGAGAATTTCATGATTAGCTCCAGCAGCATGGGTAAACAGGTAGGGAGTCTCAGATAAGTAGCTATACTATCTAGTGGGAATCCAAATAGGTGCAGCATCTGTTACAAAGCTATAGTTAGGCCTAGCCTCGTACACAGAGCCTGGGTACGAGGCTATAGTTAGGCCATGCTTGCAGGGAAGGGATGTAAGTGCAAAGCCCTCAGCTTTCTTATGACTTCCGTATTCCAGACAAAACCTGAGGAACTCTATATCATGGACGAGTGACAAACATCCCAGTTCTCCAAAGTTTCTCAATCGCATGCAAGGAGTCGGCATTTAGTAACATCAATAGTTGTATTGACACCTGCACTCACAGCTAGGGAGTTGGGACTCAGGGAGTTGGGAAAGACATCCAGAGTATAGTTGCATTGTAGCTAGTGACCTTGCAGATGTTCCAAGACTGTTAGTGAGATGATCTGGGCCAGTTGCCTTTGCAGGTTGTCTTATGCAATTAGCTAGTCAATAATATGTACCTCTCATAATTCATTATAATTAGTTATGGCATGATGGAATATTCATGGTGTAATGTACTTATTGCATTGGTAGAGTATTCCACATGAGCCATGATACAAGCATGATGGCATCACACGACGCTTACTATTGTAGACTGAGTGCTGCAATTTCTTGGGATTGCCATAACCAATGCCAACAATACTCTGGATGTCTCTCCCAACTCCCTGAGTCCCAACTCCCTAGCTGTGAGTGCAGGTGTCAATACAACTATTGATGTTACTAAATGCCGACTCCTTGCATGCGATTGAGAAACTTTGGAGAACTGGGATGTTTGTCACTCGTCCATGATATAGAGTTCCTCAGGTTTTATCTGGAATACGGAAAGTCATAAGAAAGCTGAGGGCTTTGCACTTACATCCCTTCCCTGCAAGCATGGCCTAACTATAGCCTCGTACCCAGGCTCTGTGTACGAGGCTAGGCCTACCTATAGCTTTGTAACAGATGCTGCACCTATTTGGATTTTCCCACTAGATAGTATAGCTACTTATCTGAGACTCTCTACCTGTTCACCCATGCTGCTGGAGCTAATCATGAGATTCTCAGTCAATCAGACACAACCAACAGATATTCCTACCAGATTTGGGTGGGAGATAGAGAGCACACAAACAGCAGTATATGAATCATTTTTGGCCTAAATCCATTCTGTTGCTATGGTGACTGCTCCTTACACATGTTGGCAATGTTGCACCGGACACAGCTGTTACAGTAGTTAATGTGCTAATGTGTGAACCTTACTCACTCTAGGTGTGATATTTCATCTAGGAGTTTTTGTGCATACAAGTCATGTCACTTGTGGTCACCACCATAACCAATGCCAACAATACTCTGGATGTCTTTCCCAACTCCCTGAGTCCCAACTCCCTAGCTGTGAGTGCAGGTGTCAATACAACTATTGATGTTACAATGGGCTTGCCAACAGCATCTCACACATCCAGCAACTTGCACAAGCTGAGCTCAGATGATTTGGGCTTGGCCATGGCATTATTCACTAATTGCATAGTTAAGCTCCTTTCAAGGTGTTGTAGACAAATTGTCCACAATATCAATCCACACTCATCATTCAATGTGTAGCTAAAGGCTGGGCAAATCATACTCCACCTTATGGTGGTGAGTGAATAAAATTAAATTCTGATCTGTTGTATATGCTCAACCAAAAATGCCATAGGCACCTGTACATCTACATCCCATTGGACCAACATGTGTAAGGAGCATTCATTGCCATAGCAACAGAATAAGGTGTTTTCATACTGCTATTTGTGTGCTCTATCCAAACCCTGTGGGAATAATGGGACATCTGTTGGTGGTGACCACCAGTGACATGACTTGTATGCACAAAAACTCCTAGACGAAATATCACACCAAGAGTGAGGGTTCACACATTAGCCCCTACCAATACATAGCACATTAACACATAATACTACAGCTGCGTCCAACCCAAAGCTAGTGCAACACTGGTGGTGACCAACATGTGTAAGGAGCAGTCATTGCCATAGCAATTCGTGACAGTATGTTACCATATAGCATACAGATGGTAACGTACTGTCACAAACAGTTTGTAGAAACCGTTGCACATATTGACCTACCTCTTCAATGTCTATAGCTACAGAGATGGAGGCTACCACGTCTTTTGAGGTTATCTACATGAAAACATACAGCGTTAATTTAAAGAGTGAATAGATTCTTTTGAACTCTCTACACTCCTTCCAACCTATACTTCCTTAAAATCACTCTTGGAAATCAACATTTGCAGCCCAACAGTGCACTGTTTATAGCCCTGATCAACTTTGCCTGGGTAGAATCTGATTCCCTATACCATATCAGATCTGGCCTTCGTATTTCTGTGATCAAACACTGTGGTTACTACTTATTTCATCACTGCGGCTTCTATTCGAGGGCGGCCACTGATCAAAGGCAGCGTTTATTAAACCCAGCATGAACAAGGAAACGAGGAAACGGATTGGAGCACTATGTATGCACAAAGAAGCCTAGAGTGTTAGAAGGCTAATGTGGGCAACATGTGTCAAAAAAAACAACATGTTATTATAATTACCATCATGCAACACAATATGGCTATAGTAGCATAAATGATAACAGTTACAAATTATTATGATGTCAGTCAAATGTCATTATGGTTTGATACTCATAACGCAAGATACTGCCATCTGCATTGTGAGGAACAAATTTGGCTGCACCAAGTTCAATTCCTTGCCCCAGTGTGCGGTGAAAAATGTCAGATTTTATTGTGTAATACTGATCTACTGCATGAGGGTAGCCTGGAACAGGGTTCTCAAATCGGATCAAAAGTGGCCTCTGAGGACAAATCTCAATTCTGTAGTAGCCATACCCAGCACCACCACCCTTATCTGGCACAGGTATTCCCTCTTCACCACCGTAAGTTCCATGCAGCGTCTGCTGTCCAGCAAATCCGAGCACGAATCCTCCAGAATGGATTTCATAACATATGGACTTTGTGTTGCCATTCTTCAACCAACGGTTCACTGTGGTTGCAGATGATGAAGGGAATCGCAATGGCATGATGGTAGCATTCTGATAATGGCGAACACCGTGTTCATCTGGGTCAGACGAAAAGTTGAGGCCATATCGAGTACTAAAGAAATCAATAGCATTTTGAGTTTCCCTTTCGATTTCCTCGGGTGTAAACTTTAAGATATCTCTATAAAAGGTGAAGTTGATATCAGGCCCAAAAACAGCGGCAGGAAACGTTGTGTTAGCGAATACATTGAACTGAACGCCAAACCATTCTGGTGGACACTGTGATGCCTGACCCACAACACTGGTGGTAGCAATCACTCCAAAGAGCATGAGGAATAGTATCCAGTTGGTCATACTGACAGCAGTCAGGCTGCAGAGGAAAAAGTGTGATAGTGTAGCTCAGTGGCAATGCATGATTACCTGGAGGGCCAAACTTGTGTTGGCTATATAGCTAGGCCTTGATGGATTATTCTTTTCTTCCTACCCATTCTTATATTCCTAGAGTTCAAAGAGTATTATTATTATCATAATATTATGTGGTACTTAGCTATTATTCTCTCACTAGAAGATAATTTGTAGCTAAAGCAGAACACGGAACTAGAGCCACCTATTATTCTCTGAATGATGCTAGCATTAGCTTAATGCACCAAGTTTAATATGCTAGCTAGATAGCAAAACTACGAACCATCACTCTCACTTCGCGAATCGCAACTCTACACAGCACTGCACACGCCAACTGCCTAGTCTCCGCTAACGGAAGTTTAATATTGTTCCGAGTCGCTGAAGGCCACTCCCCTTTGGTTCATGGCTAGTCTCGTTCCCAATAGCATTACGTATCCCGCGCAAAGGATACGGTGCAGCTCATGGATAATACCCACGGTGTAGCTACATGTATACAATCGACGTGACATCTCTGCCGATGCACGCGCTATGCGCGTATACCGTGTTCGTGTATGGCCGTATCCAAGGTGTGGGAGTGATGCCTCGCAGCCTGTTTTCGGCTGTCATAATAGACCTTGCGGCCATCTGAAGCGCTTGTAAACCGTACCATAGATATCTTATATCTATGACCGTACGGTGTAGTAGTCTATCCCCAGTGAGGCGTCAGAAACAGTGCATTGTTTACGTCGTATAGCCCCCACCCCATGTGACAAGAAATGTCGCTCAGAACACCAGACAGACCCACTTTCGTCTTTCTGCGTTTCGTGGAAATCTGGGAATAAAACTTGTTTTACTGACACAGCCAAATTGGGAAAATCAAAATGGTATACACTGGAGTAAATTATGCTAACAATAAAGTCACAATGGGAGTCACAAAATTAGAAACCGTCCAATTATTCACTCAGGGCTCAGGGCTGGCTATTTCGAAAGGTATGAACAGACTGGAACTCAAAGCGCAGGATACTGCCATCGGCTGTGTGAGGTACAGTCCTGGAAGCACCTACTTCGAGTCCTCTCCCTAGTGTACGATGGAAGAGGTCTGATACGACAACACTGTAGCCATCAATTGGATCTGGACGACCAGGAATAGGTGTTTGAAACTGGATCAATAGTGGCTGTTGGGGGCAAACGTCAATACTGAAGTAGCCATAGCCAAGCGAGTGGCCACGATTAGCAAGAATACCATCTTCTCCGCCATATGTCCCATGAAGCATCTGAAATCCGGTGAATCCACCTAAAAGACCACCTATACCAACTGCATAGCACACGGAGTTTGTGTTAGCATTTCTTAGCCAGCGATTCACTGTAGCTGTAAATGTCACAGGAAACCGGAGGGGCGTGAAAGTGGCATTCTGATAACGACGAACACCTAACTCGTCTGGATCACTTGAGGAGAAATCGAGGCCGAACCGAGTAGCGTAGAAATCAATTGCATTTTGAACAGTTGAATCAATTTCCTCTGGTGTCAACTTCGCGACATCTCTGAAAAAGCTGAAGTTAGCATCAGGCCGAAAATCGGTTCTCGGAAACGTGTTGTTTGTGATGATACTGTACTCGGCGGCAAACCATTCTTGTGGGCACGTCTGACTTTCAACGCTAGTGGTAACAATTACCCCAAACAGGGTGATGAACAGCAACCAGGATTTCATCTCAGGCTGTTCCTTGCAGTGACTTCGTTGCTACAGATGCCGTCTCCAGAGGCAGTCACATTTAGCAGCCACGCGGCGCGCGCTTCATTTTATCGCGGCGCAAAACCACTAGTCTCGTGCTCAGACCCATAGATAATGATGAATTTTAATGACTTGTAGAGGCCCAAGGTGGCCCATCAGTCAGTAGCTACATATATATATAGAAAATGACGGACAAGTATAAGGACTAAATGACAAAATGAAGGATTTATATGCCGGTAAAACACATTCTGCACGAAAAGCATTCTGATATAAACCAAGCTATAGCTTCCTAGTAACGTTGGTGTTGGTGGTGGTGAACATAAATAACATCTTCTCTTGTTCTGATAATTCTAGAAAAGCAGGGTTGTCTTTTGAAGCAGCTTTGTACAAAATATCTCTGTAGCCCTGTGTGATTCTGCAGCCTGTTATAAAATGTTTCTCGTCGTCCACCATTCCACTGTTACAGTATAGACATATTCGTTGCTCTGCTGGAATTTGAGGTCTTTTATATCTCCCAGTTTCTATCCTTAGGTTGTGGCAGCTCACTCTCAGTCTACACATAGCAATTCGATGTCTTCTATTTGTCACCACAGACAAGTAATCCTCCCATCCAAAATTGAATTTGAAAGTTCGATAGGTGCGCAGCTTGTTTCCCCCAACTGTCCTTTCATCATTCCAAAGATCGGCATACCATTTACACACAAATGTATCTTCCATTTTCTTTTGGATAAGGTGCAGAGAGCTCCCTATGTCCACAACCCCATAGATCTGTAGCAGACACCGTACACCACTGGCCCAGGATGTTTGCAATTGCTTGGATGCTGTCAGGGCTTCCTTTACCAAGCTAGGCACTTCTCCATGCAATCTATTCCAGAACTTCATGACACAATACTGTGTTCTAATCCAGAGTGGGAGTCGTCCAGTCTCTCCATACACTGCATTGTTTGTTGCCGTGAAAGGCAGCCCCAGCATTTTCTTACAATATTTGAGCACTGTCCTTTCCATTATAAGGAATTCTCTCAGACCCCAGATTTCACTTCCATATTCCAATACCGGTTGCACCAGTGCAGTAAACAGTGAGCGTAGAGTGTCACACGAAAACCCTCCACATTCCCTAGACATAACAAATATCATATTTATAACTTTCAATGCACTCTTGCTCAATGCCTCAGTAGCTTCATTGAACATTCCATTCTGGTGAAAGATGATTCCCAAGTACCGATATGATGTAACTTGTTCTAGAGGGTTGTCATTGTAGTACCAGGTCTCAGATGTTTTCCCTACTGGTCGGTCCTCACTCAAGAACATGATTTACACTGGGATGAACTTATTTATCCCAAAAGTCAGGATCAGGAGACACCAGTTCCCTCGTTGGTTTACACCTGAACTTCGTCACCTTTCTAAATGTGCATCCACCCTCAGAAAAAGAGTATCTAAACACCCAACCTCTAACCAATTTAACAAACTTTCCCTGCTTGAGGACACTCTTCGTAGCAAAATGCTAACTGCCAAGTCATCCTATGAAACAAGCCTCATCCGCTCCTTCGCTGGCAAACAAAACAACAAAATTTATGACTACATCAAATTCCTGTCCAAGAGTAGCCCCATCCCATCTTCTGTACGACTAGGATCCTCAGTTGTCACCTCAGATCATGATAGAGCCTCTCTCTTTAACCAATTCTTCCACTCTGTGTTTACAATTAGTTCATACACCCTCCCCTCAATCGATAGTCTTCCCCAACCCCCTCTAACTATCGACGATCTGCCTATTTCTCATATGGAAGTTCTGACAGCTCTACAATCTCTAAACCCTTCAAAATCAATGGGAATTGATGGTATTGGGCCAAGGCTATTAACGAACTGTGCCCTAGCTCTTTATGTTCCAATACACCACCTGTTCTCACTCAGTATTGCAAAACAAGTAATTCCCTCTGAGTGGAAATGCCATTCCATCACCCCTATCCACAAATCTGGCGATAAGGCTCTCGTGACCAACTACAGGCCAATCTCCCTGTTATGCGTAATCTCAAAAGCCCTTGAGCGCATTGTCTACAACCACCTCAGCAAATTCTTTCTCAAGAACAATGTTATTGTCAACTCGCAATTCGGCTTTCGTCAGCACCATTCAACCACTCAACAGCTACTTCTTTTTCTTGACAAAGTCCACCTCTCCCTCAACAATAATGCCTCATGTGATGTCATTTACTTGGACTTCAAGAAAGCATTCGATAGTGTCCCCCATAACGAACTGCTAATAAAGCTATGGAACATTGGCATCACAGGCAACTTGTGGCATTGGATCAGAGAGTATCTAACAGGGAGACACCAACGTGTTTGCATCAATGGTTGTCATTCCTCCACTCTCCCAGTTATCTCTGGTGTTCCCCAGGGAAGCATTCTTGGTCCCCTCTTGTTTCTCGTATATGTCAATGACCTCCCTTCCCAAGCTCTTTATTCTGATCTCTTCCTCTTTGCTGACGACACAAAATGCCTCAAATCAGTTTCATCCCCCTTGGACTCCTCGCTACTCCAAATTGACCTAGGTCAACTTGCTGCCTGGAGTATATACTGGAAGCTATCTTTTAATGAGTTAAAATGCTTTCTTCTTTCTATTCAATCCAAACATCCACCTAACTCTTCCACAACTCTCTCCCAGTCGAACCACACATACTTCATCAATGGTCACCCTGTCAATTCCTGCAATCAACACAAAGACCTCGGCATATTAATATCCCATGATCTATCCTGGTCAAACCATCTTGTACAAATTACAAGTCAAGCCTACAAGAAGTTAGGTCTACTACGTCGGACTCTCTGCTCGACCAACAGCATTACCACCAAGAAAATACTTTACTTATCACTTGTTAGATCGCAACTTGTGTACTGCTCACAAGTTTGGCGTCCCTTTCAAGTCAAGGAGATCAAGCTCTTAGAAGATGTCCAACGTCGTGCCACTAAATTTATCCTTAATGACTACACTTCCAGTTACAAGTCTCGCCTCATGAAACTAAAGCTCCTACCGCTTACAATGATGTACGAACTCAATGATGTTTCCTTTTTTGTCAAATCTTTTCAACAACCCTCAGCCTCATTCAATATCATGGATTTCGTGGCATTCAGCCCCAACAACACAAGATCTGGCTCTCATCGTAAGTTGGTACAACAACTTGCAAGAGTCAATAGATCTAAACAGTTTTACTTCAATAGACTTCCCCGCCTCTGGAATTCTCTGCCTCCCATCAACCTATCCAACAACTACGTCACTATTGTCGGCTATCTAAAGAGGATTCTCTGGGATCGTTTCATCTCCACTTTTGACCAGTTCAACACCTGTACTTACCATTACTGCTGCCCCTGTGCGAAGTGTCAAGTCCTCACAAAACAATCATTCAGAGACCCCTCATTTTCCTTGAACTTCTCCACTCAATGATAAGTCCATAACTCCACCACTGTTCTTTGGTTTGTGTAGTTTTGTTGTGTAGTGGATTGTCTCCTCCCATCCATGCATATTCAATTGTAATTTGTAGCTAATACCTGTGTCTTTTGCTCTGTTGTGTTCCAGGCTGCCAGTCAAATCTGGCTGTCCCTCAGTACCCTTATGCAACCACAACCTTCATTCGGCCACCATCCCCACCCACATTCATGTCACCACATATCTGTGTACTGTAAAGCAATAATAATAATAATAATAATAATAAATACTAGAATCTTTGTTTTCTTCATGTTAACTGTAAGTTCCCATTTCTCACAGTACATGTGGAGCACATTCAATGCAGACTGTAGTTTCTCTGGGGTATCGGCCAGTAGAGCCAGGTCGTCTGCAAACATTAATCCTGGTACCTGTCTGCTTTCAAGCCTTGGACCATGGTCCTGCTGGTGCAATTCTCTCATCAAATCAGCTGTGTATAACGTAAACAGGATTGGGCTTAGGGGGCAGCCTTGTCTAACTCCTTTATTAATAATATAAACCGGCCCCTCCGATTTATATTATCCACATGTCAGGCTCGGCGCAAACCGCATCTTAAGGGCGGGGTGGCATAGACGGGTATTGGCTTACCAGGAGTGTAATCAGTTGTGGAGTTTAGCGCTGTCCCCCTGCCATGGGAATTCTTCTGCTGCACGGTGCCACTGCACAGTCGCAATCAGATGCTACCAGGTGGTTTCCAGGTGGAGTATATAGAGTGAAATTGTTGGGAGAGTATGGTGGAGAGGAGGGGCTAATTGCTTTCCCAGGTAAAAGATATTCTCTACGGACAGGACTATCCGATGGCTGGATCACACTTACAGTTTCGAAATGATTACCAGCTGGGACAGGTACGGTGGCCCAGAAGGGCCATTCCAAACTGGCATTTATTTTCACACTTCCATATTCGCATTTCCAAATTCACACTTCCAAATTGGAGCTTTTAACTACTCAGTTGCGTGCACATGCACGTATGATTTATGTAGTATATTTCTACGGAGAGACAACTACTGTCAGGTAGCTATATAGCTAATATGAGTCCATGCCAGCAACTGTGAACACGCTTTGTACGTACAGCAATGACCTAGCTCTGAGTTTATTGAGTTTAGATTGAGATTGCATGGGTAAGCCATAGATATATAAGCCATCATGCCGTTTGCGCTACGGCAGCCCTCCCACTGTAGCAGACTGCAGCGGCATGCCATTACACATTTCCAAACTTACATTTCCAAACTTGCATTTCCAAACTTGCAATTCCAAACTTGCATATCCAAATCTGTATTTCTAAACTTGCATTCCAAAGCTTCCAAGTTGCATTTCCTAAGCCGACATCATTATCTGGGCTAACCCTAACTTTGTGTTGTTGGCCTTCCAGGTGCCAGGGTTCTTGCAGTGTTCCAAGCTACATACAAACCATACTAAGTTAGCTGGACCTTAGCCTGACCATGGCCAATGAAACACCACCTAATAAATTACCTGAGTTGCACGAGACTGTGCATGGCATACAATCGACATGCTATCTCTCATGCCAAGTTTTAGATCAGCCCATGCACAATCAAGCAGAGCAGTGAGGAATGGAGTTTGGAAATGCAAATCTGGGAATGCGAGTTTGGAATGCGAACATGGAAATGCGAATTTGGAAGTGTGGACGAAAATGTGAAGTTTGGAATGGCCCTTCTGGGCCACCGTAGACAGGGTATGATTTTGGGTTTCAGCCAAGTGACTCCATTTAAGACCAACAACTCTACTATATGAAAGTCGTCAATTTACACTTTTGCCTAAGTTTGTACTCAGAGATCAATTTTGATTGGGACGTTTATATGGCTATGCCTAGTCACCCAGAATTTCTGTAGGCTAGTGTACATACTCTGTCTTTATGTCTTTCATTTACAGAGCCTGTTTCCCATTAATTATTCATTGAATAGTCATGCAGAAGTATAACAAAGCTCTACCCACACAGCTGGTGAGCAAAACCGGGAGCATGTGAAGGGAAGGAGCTATGGTCTAACTTCAAGAACAGCATTTTAAACAGGCAGCCATTGCCGCAAACAACACACTGTGCATCTGCATGCAGATCTGCATCTGCATTGTGACCAACAGAGTAGTTGAAGAGGCGACTCGGAAGCAAAGTGAGCCAACCCACAATAAGGTGTGGGAATAGCTAGTGTGAAATGTTCAAAACTGCATTAAAATCATGGACTATAATTATTCAGACAAATGTGAGATTGCCTGAAACACATTTTGCAAGGACTCCCACATCAAGGGGGTGTAAATTGATGTTTGTGGGTTAGCCCACTTTGCTTCTCAGCCCTTCAGTTGTTGCCATAGCAATAGAACTGTGGAATTCCTGGACACACAGATTTGTGGTAATGTCACTGTACTCTTTGAATCTTGGGATATATATTGTGGTGTCAAGATTATCAGATACATCACAAGTAGCTAGTAGTTAGACCATCTGGTTGGAATAGTGCAGCATCTGCCAGTTTGCAATTGGTGGTGGCTATAAATAGCTATATGGGTGGTGCTATTTTAGAACAATTATATTTGGCACATTTCTATATGAATTTTTCCAATGTGACACTTTTGGTGCTGAAATAGCACTCCACTTTTATAATTATGATTGTGTGATCACTCTGATGATGCTACATATGATCTCCCTGTTTGTACTAGCCTCATCCCCATGCAGGCCTCTCCCCAGCCATGGAGAAAAGGAGGCCTGGAAACGAGGCTAGTTTGTACCAAACCATGCAGTCATCATCTCCATGGGAACTGGGTCTTTGACGTGGCCTAATAGCTTCCTGAGCTCGGGTGGTGGTAGGGCGGAACATCCTCTGATGTTGAATGGGTCCAGGATTCTCTTGATGTATATACTTGTGTCCTTGAGATAGCTATATGGGATGGTGCATGACAGTCGCTCTGTGGTTGCTTTCCTGTCTCAGCTGGTTTCTAGTTAAACCTCATTTCCTGGCTCATTCGTATTGCTATTGGGTAGCCACTCATGACGATTCAGGACTGGCATGAAACATCTATAGAATTGCAAACAGCTGTTTCAGATTATTGGTCTGAGTCGTAGAGGAGAAGAGAGAAGGCAGCCATAGGGAAGCTTGCATGCATCACATATCCCACAGATTGGGCAGTATATAGCTAGCTATACTGTATGTCTAGACCCTGGGTGCATGTACACCTTGACACTGGATCAGGTTCAAATACAAACCATTGTGGCCAGCTAGTGGGACCCCATCCAGGACAGAACAAAGTAGCAAACAAGGGGGCACCACATCTCGTGCTCCTGATGGCAGGTCTGGACCACTTGTGAGGGTGAAATAATAGTGTTCATTCTCTGTAGCTGTTATATAGCTACATGTGCTTCTCACTATATCTAGCTAGTGGGGGGTGTGGCATACACAGCAGGTGCATATTGAAGGTGCAGTTCGCTGGTTTTCATTTTACCATTTGTCGATTACGTCATGTGCATGCAAGATTATAGCTCGGACACAATGTTGCAACTCTTTCTTGATGTAGCTATGCAGTCCATCCAGCTGCAGCCCCTCTTATAGCTCCTCAGTTAGTGATGTGTCTAGCTATTACTACTAACAGCATGACTTTATTTCTAATAGTGGTCTCACCTGCTTTACTTAATATTAACCTAATATAAGAGATGCACTGGTCATTGTAAAACAGTATAGCTAAGCTACTGGCCATGGATGCGGAGTTAGACAAATTAAAGTGATCTGAAGAGATGACTTCAAATCTAGATCTGTCAGTCGAGGGCTACAAATTTGATTTAATATCAACATGTTGCCTACGTACTTTGGTCACTGATTTGTTGTTTCCTTCCTAACCGTCTCCTTCAGTACTAGTCTCGGAGAACGGTTTTGAACTCTGTACTGTGGTACCTGCACAGCCTTCCTCTAAAATTAGTAGGCCATGATGTATCATATCAACTCTGTATCATAATGCAGTTAGTTCATCCGTCATCAGCTCACTTTTTATTCATTTGAATGTAAGTAATTGGCCATCATGGGAATCCGACTGTACTACAAATCAATTAACATTCTTGCCATAACCATTATGAAAATACAAACTCAATACAACTCAGGTTGTGCAAAATATCACTAGACAAGCTATACACGTGTATGGCTATGTATTTATACTACTATACAGCCTAGTATAGACTAAACATTACTGAGATCAGGAAACTGGAAAGCAAAGCGAGCAATCAGTTTAAATGATTCACCTGGAATTGACGGAAGAAACCTGAAGAGACCTTGGCCAACCCCACTGCCCAATTCACGATTGAAGAGACCAAAGTTAACCGTTACAAAACCATCAACTGGCGAAGAGCGGTTTGGGGTAAGGCTTCGCGTCTGTATCCTAAAGAGGTCTTGTGGGCAAAGTGACAGGCTGAAGAAGCTGTAATCAATAGATTCACCAGGAAAGCTTGGCAGTCCTTGTTCTCCACCATAAGATCCATACAGCATCTGCTGTCCACTGAAGGAAACAGTCAGTCCACCCTCACGGACTACGAAGCATTTTGACCTGGTCCTGCCACTCACTATGTAGTTGTTGGAAGTTGTTGTGAAGTTGACTGACACTCGGAACGGGAAAAGGGTTGCATTCTGGAAAACGAAACGTCCAGATTCATCAGGAGGGCTAGAAAAATTAAGACCATAACGCACGCGGTAAAAGTTCATGGCATCTTGAGTAAAGCGTTCTGTTTCTTCATCTGTAAAACGTATGACATCCGTGAAGTAGGAATAGCTGGGGTCAAAACCAAGGCTAGTCGCTGTGGCTATGTCCACATCTTGATCACCAACGCTGGAGATAACGAATTCAGCATCCATCCATTCTCTTGTACACGTCTGGGCTGCTGTCCCTGCAAGAAGGGCAGCAAAGGTGACGTGCCACACCAAATTGTTCATTGCAACGCGAGTTTATCGGCACACGTATTTTAGTCCCTATATTACTCGACACTGCACACATCAATTCTCCGCGGCCGGAACCCGAATACTAGCGCACGCCGCTTCCAGCCCCATTCTTGTCTCGCGGGTGCGGCCTGACGTTCGCGGCGCGCGGGAAGGGCGCGCCGCACCCGTACCCGGTACCCAAGCGTTCGTTTCGCGTGTGGAACGAGGCTACGGTCGCAGCGCCTTACTCAGTTTGGTTTGTGCCACTCTAGCTAAAAACGGTGACTGCAAGGTAAGTAAGTAAGCAAACGATTAATGAGGTGACATTTAGCTACATTAGAGCATGTTCAAGTCTGGGCTGCATGGTTTAGCTAATAAGATAGTGTTCATTTACACCAGCAATATGTTTTATCTCATGGTATAGATCAAACCTGTCAGCATGAAGACATTCATCATACTGCTTGGGGTCATTGCCTCCACCAGTGTTATGGGCCAAATGTGTCCGCAGGAATGGTTTGCCGCTGAGTTTAGCGTCATCTCAAACAACACATTTGCTGCTGTTGATGCTGGGCCTGATACTGACTACACATTTCTCCGAGAAATTGCCAGATTTACCCCTCAAGAAATTGAAGCAGATCTTCAAAACGCAATTGATTTCTATGCCACTCGATTCGGTCTTGATTACTCCTCAGAACCTGACGAATTCGGTGTCCGCAGTTTCCAGAACACCACCTTTTCTCCGGTCAATTTCCCCGTGACCTTTACAGCTACTGTGAACAGTTGGTTAAAGTCTGGCAGCACAAGGTCAACATGCTATCCAGTTCGTACAGGTGGATATATAATCAGATTCAATGCAGATCAAATCCTTTATGGAACATATGGTGGTGAACAGGGAATCCTTGCCAGCAGTAATGATGGTCTTGGCTATGGCTACTTTGTTATTGACGTTTGTCCCCAAGAACCACTCTTGATCCGATTTGAAAATACAATTCCTGATCGATTTGAACCAATAAATGGCTACTCAGTCATAAAAGAAGATGTCTTTCACCGTACACTTGGGGAGGGACTTGCCCTTGGTACATCCAAGACTACCATTGAGTCAGCAGATGGCAGCATTCTACGGTATGAATTTCGTGTCGTCCTCCACTTTCCTAAGATTGAACCCTGACAATTTTAGTGTTGATTTCGTGTTGGTTAAAAACGTTTAGACATGCTATTAATGTAACCTTATTTTGATATCATAAAGGGGCTAGTCTCATTTTGCCTACTCTCATTTTGCCTACTCTCATTTTGCCTACTCTCATTTCGCCTACTGAAAATCAATGGTGTCATTTTGCCTACTCAACAAATCAAGCATGTATGGCTACCTATCTATACCAAGAGAAAACTTTGAGGTCGATCTCAAAGGTCAGTAGCTAAGTTCAGTTTTCAAATACAATGAGCAAGGAGCAAGAGATACCTATCAGAGGACCTTTGGGAGAAGGCAGAAGAGCTCCGCCTTCTCCCCAGTTGTGGACTGTGGTGCTTTCAGATTTTGAGCTTTCATGTGTATCTGCTCACACTAGCTAACCTGTAAATTATTTTGGAGTAGGCAAAATGACACTTAGTAGGCGAAATGGGAGTAGGCAAAATAAGAGTATAGGCAAAATGAAAGTAGGCGAAATGAGCTAGGGATGTAATGCAACAAGGTATTCCAAAGGTGAGAGTGGAAGGTGTGTACAAAGAGTCGACTTGGTAAGTGTGAGCATGAATGATCAGACTTGGCATCATTATCTGTGTAGGAAGGCTGGGCAAATCATACATGCACCTTATATGGTGGTGTGTGAATAAAACTGAAATTCTGACCTGTTGTATACGCTCAAGAAAAATTAGTGTGACATCTGTTGGTGGTGACCACAAGTGACATGACTTGTATGCACAAAAACTCCTAGATGTAATATCACACCTAGAGTGAGTAAGGTTCACACATTAGCACATTAACACATAATACTACTGTAACAGCTGTGTCCCCAACATTGCCAACATGTGTAAGGAGCAGTCACCATAGCAACAGAATGGATTTAGGCCAAAAAGGATTCATATACTGCTGTTTGTGTGCTCTCTATCTCCCACCCAAATCTGGTAGGAATATCTGTTGGTTGTGTCTGATTGACTGAGAATCTCATGATTAGCTCCAGCAGCATGGGTGAACAGGTAGGGAGTCTCAGATAAGTAGCTATACTATCTAGTGGGAATCCAAATAGGTGCAGCATCTGTTACAAAGCTATAGTTAGGCCTAGCCTCGTACACAGAGCCTGGGTACGAGGCTATAGTTAGGCCATGCTTGCAGGGAAGGGATGTAAGTGCAAAGCCCTCAGCTTTCTTATGACTTCCGTATTCCAGACAAAACCTGAGGAACTCTATATCATGGACGAGTGACAAACATCCCAGTTCTCCAAAGTTTTTCAATCGCATGCAAGGAGTCGGCATTTAGTAACATCAATAGTTGTATTGACACCTGCACTCACAGCTAGGGAGTTGGGACTCAGGGAGTTGGGAGAGACATCCAGAGTATCGTTGTCACTTCCTGTGTACTAATTAATCGGCATTGCTGGATTGCCCTGATTTTCACCTAGAATATACTGTACGAGATGCTTAGATGATAGCTCAAGTTTGAGTGCATTAGCTTGTTGTTTTCCAGAGTTACGTACCAGTCAAGTTTGTCTATTTCCCATAGAGAATGTATTATGGGGGGCAACTTTTGCCCCTCCCAATACATTCTCTATGGGAAATGGACAAATTTCGCTAGCTCATAACTCCTGTACCCAACGAGCTAATGCACTCAAACTTGAGATATCATCCACGAACCTCATACAGTACATTCTAAGTGAAAATCAGGGCAGTGCAACAATGTTGATTAATTAGTACACAGGAAGTGACATCAGCGGAAAATGGTCCATTGGACTGAGGGTACCACATTCCAATATGTTGTCAGGCAAGTTACATGTATGGGCACCTGCAACAGGTTAAAATCATGCAGCCGATGATCAGTATAATTATAGGGCTATTTCTGCATTCCTGATCAGTATAATTATAGGGCTTTTTCTGCATTCCTAATTTCAGAATGCAGCAGTATAGCCTATACCACTGTAGACATTGTTTATACATAATATCATGCTCTATATACAGGTGACAGAGATTCACGAAACTCATTTAGCCAAACCACATTAGTGTGTCAAGCAATGCAGCACTATTAAAGCACAAGTACTAGTCAAATGTATACACAACTAATGCAGTTCCTAACAAGCCATCTGAATGCATGAACAACCATTGGGTGCTAGCTAAGTTGCTACTCTCTATGCGATCACTAAATGCATGCAGTCACTAGTACTAAACTAGTCCAGCCATTCTGTCATCAATCACATTAGAAATGACAGCATCACAGACAGAAGGACCAAGATTGCAACAGCTTTCAACACACTACCAGCGTCACATCGATCAGGATTTTCAATTGGACCTGGGTGCTGGATAATGTCATAGAATTCCTCGAGCTCTAAGGTAAAGTTGCCACAGGTACGCATTCCACACGGTGGTGGTGTCTGCTGTGCGTGTGTTTCATTTATGACAACTGCCATCCCTTCAAGCGTGTGAGTTTCAACATGGCAATGCATGATCCAGTATCCAGGATTGTCGGCCACGAACTGGATGACAGCATATCCACCCGATGGTACAGTCACGGTATCAAGGTATTCCAAAGGTGAGAGTGGAAGGTGTGTACAAAGAGTCGACTTGGTAAGTGTGAGCATGAATGATCAGACTTGGTGTCATTATCTGTGTAGGAAGGTTGGGCAAATCATGTATACGCTTAAGATAAATTAGTGTGACATCTGTTGGTGGTGACCACAAGTGACATGACTTGTATGCACAAAAACTCCTAGATGAAATATCACACCTAGAGTGAGTAAGGTTCACACATTAGCACATTAACACATAATACTACTGTAACAGCTGTGTCCCCAACATTGCCAACATGTGTAAGGAGCAGTCACCATAGCAACAGAATGGATTTAGGCCACAAAGGGTTCATATACTGCTGTTTGTGTGCTCTCTATCTCCCACCCAAATCTGGTAGGAATATCTGTTGGTTGTGTCTGATTGACTGAGAATCTCATGCATGATTAGCTCCAGCAGCATGGGTGAACAGGTAGGGAGTCTCAGATAAGTAGCTATACTATCTAGTGGGAATCCAAATAGGTGCAGCATCTGTTACAAAGCTATAGTTAGGCCTAGCCTCGTACACAGAGCCTGGGTACGGGGCTATAGTTAGGCCATGCTTGCAGGGAAGGGATGTAAGTGCAAAGCCCTCAGCTTTCTTATGACTTCCGTATTCCAGACAAAACCTGAGGAACTCTATATCATGGACGAGTGACAAACATCCCAGTTCTCCAAAGTTTCTCAATCGCATGCAAGGAGTCGGCATTTAGTAACATCAATAGTTGTATTGACACCTGCACTCACAGCTAGGGAGTTGGGACTCAGGGAGTTGGGAAAGACATCCAGAGTATAGTTGCATTGTAGCTAGTGACCTTGCAGATGTTCCAAGACTGTCAGTGAGATGATCTGGGCCAGTTGCCTTTGCAGGTTGTCTTATGCAATTAGCTAGTCAATAATATGTACCTCTCATAATTCATTATAATTAGTTATGGCATGATGGAATATTCATGGTGTAATGTACTTATTGCATTGGTAGAGTATTCCACATGAGCCATGATACAAGCATGATGGCATCACACGACGCTTACTATTGTAGACTGAGTGCTGCAATTTCTTGGGATTGCCATAACCAATGCCAACAATACTCTGGATGTCTCTCCCAACTCCCTGAGTCCCAACTCCCTAGCTGTGAGTGCAGGTGTCAATACAACTATTGATGTTACTAAATGCCGACTCCTTGCATGCGATTGAGAAACTTTGGAGAACTGGGATGTTTGTCACTCGTCCATGATATAGAGTTCCTCAGGTTTTATCTGGAATACGGAAAGTCATAAGAAAGCTGAGGGCTTTGCACTTACATCCCTTCCCTGCAAGCATGGCCTAACTATAGCCTCGTACCCAGGCTCTGTGTACGAGGCTAGGCCTAACTATAGCTTTGTAACAGATGCTGCACCTATTTGGATTTTCCCACTAGATGGTATAGCTACTTATCTGAGACTCTCTACCTGTTCACCCATGCTGCTGGAGCTAATCATGAGATTCTCAGTCAATCAGACACAACCAACAGATATTCCTACCAGATTTGGGTGGGAGATAGAGAGCACACAAACAGCAGTATATGAATCATTTTTGGCCTAAATCCATTCTGTTGCTATGGTGACTGCTCCTTACACATGTTGGCAATGTTGGGGACACAGCTGTTACAGTAGTATTATGTGTTAATGTGCTAATGTGTGAACCTTACTCACTCTAGGTGTGATATTTCATCTAGGAGTTTTTGTGCATACAAGTCATGTCACTTGTGGTCACCACCATAACCAATGCCAACAATACTCTGGATGTCTTTCCCAACTCCCTGAGTCCCAACTCCCTAGCTGTGAGTGCAGGTGTCAATACAACTATTGATGTTACAATGGGCTTGCCAACAGCATCTCACACATCCAGCAACTTGCACAAGCTGAGCTCAGATGATTTGGGCTTGGCCATGGCATTATTCACTAATTGCATAGTTAAGCTCCTTTCAAGGTGTTGTAGACAAATTGTCCACAATATCAATCCACACTCATCATTCAATGTGTAGCTAAAGGCTGGGCAAATCATACTCCACCTTATGGTGGTGAGTGAATAAAATTAAATTCTGATCTGTTGTATATGCTCAACCAAAAATGCCATAGGCACCTGTACATCTACATCCCATTGGACCAACATGTGTAAGGAGCATTCATTGCCATAGCAACAGAATAAGGTGTTTTCATACTGCTATTTGTGTGCTCTATCCAAACCCTGTGGGAATAATGGGACATCTGTTGGTGGTGACCACCAGTGACATGACTTGTATGCACAAAAACTCCTAGACGAAATATCACACCAAGAGTGAGGGTTCACACATTAGCCCCTACCAATACATAGCACATTAACACATAATACTACAGCTGCGTCCAACCCAAAGCTAGTGCAACACTGGTGGTGACCAACATGTGTAAGGAGCAGTCATTGCCATAGCAATTCGTGACAGTATGTTACCATATAGCATACAGATGGTAACGTACTGTCACAAACAGTTTGTAGAAACCGTTGCACATATTGACCTACCTCTTCAATGTCTATAGCTACAGAGATGGAGGCTACCACGTCTTTTGAGGTTATCTACATGAAAACATACAGCGTTAATTTAAAGAGTGAATAGATTCTTTTGAACTCTCTACACTCCTTCCAACCTATACTTCCTTAAAATCACTCTTGGAAATCAACATTTGCAGCCCAACAGTGCACTGTTTATAGCCCTGATCAACTTTGCCTGGGTAGAATCTGATTCCCTATACCATATCAGATCTGGCCTTCGTATTTCTGTGATCAAACACTGTGGTTACTACTTATTTCATCACTGCGGCTTCTATTCGAGGGCGGCCACTGATCAAAGGCAGCGTTTATTAAACCCAGCATGAACAAGGAAACGAGGAAACGGATTGGAGCACTATGTACCATCATGCAACACAATAATATTATGGCTATAGTAGCATAAATGATAACAGTTACAAATTATTATGATGTCAGTCAAATGTCATTATGGTTTGATACTCATAACGCAAGATACTGCCATCTGCATTGTGAGGAACAAATTTGGCTGCACCAAGTTCAATTCCTTGCCCCAGTGTGCGGTGAAAAATGTCAGATTTTATTGTGTAATACTGATCTACTGCATGAGGGTAGCCCGGAACAGGGTTCTCAAATCGGATCAAAAGTGGCCTCTGAGGACAAATCTCAATTCTGTAGTAGCCATACCCAGCACCACCACCCTTATCTGGCACAGGTATTCCCTCTTCACCACCGTAAGTTCCATGCAGCGTCTGCTGTCCAGCAAATCCGAGCACGAATCCTCCAGAATGGATTTCATAACATATGGACTTTGTGTTGCCATTCTTCAACCAACGGTTCACTGTGGTTGCAGATGATGAAGGGAATCGCAATGGCATGATGGTAGCATTCTGATAATGGCGAACACCGTGTTCATCTGGGTCAGACGAAAAGTTGAGGCCATATCGAGTACTAAAGAAATCAATAGCATTTTGAGTTTCCCTTTCGATTTCCTCGGGTGTAAACTTTAAGATATCTCTATAAAAGGTGAAGTTGATATCAGGCCCAAAAACAGCGGCAGGAAACGTTGTGTTAGCGAATACATTGAACTGAACGCCAAACCATTCTGGTGGACACTGTGATGCCTGACCCACAACACTGGTGGTAGCAATCACTCCAAAGAGCATGAGGAATAGTATCCAGTTGGTCATACTGACAGCAGTCAGGCTGCAGAGGAAAAAGTGTGATAGTGTAGCTCAGTGGCAATGCATGATTACCTGGAGGGCCAAACTTGTGTTGGCTATATAGCTAGGCCTTGATGGATTATTCTTTTCTTCCTACCCATTCTTATATTCCTAGAGTTCAAAGAGTATTATTATTATCATAATATGTGGTACTTAGCTATTATTCTCTCACTAGAAGATAATTTGTAGCTAAAGCAGAACACGGAACTAGAGCCACCTATTATTCTCTGAATGATGCTAGCATTAGCTTAATGCACCAAGTTTAATATGCTAGCTAGATAGCAAAACTACGAACCATCACTCTCACCTCGCGAATCGCAACTCTACACAGCACTGCACACGCCAACTGCCTAGTCTCCGCTAACGGAAGTTTAATATTGTTCCGAGTCGCTGAAGGCCACTCCCCTTTGGTTCACGGCTAGTCTCGTTCCCAATAGCATTACGTATCCCGCGCAAAGGATACGGTGCAGCTCATGGATAATACCCACGGTGTAGCTACATGTATACAATCGACGTGACATCTCTGCCGATGCACGCGCTATGCGCGTATACCGTGTTCGTGTATGGCCGTATCCAAGGTGTGGGAGTGATGCCTCGCAGCCTGTTTTCGGCTGTCATAATAGACCTTGCGGCCATCTGAAGCGCTTGTAAACCGTACCATAGATATCTTATATCTATGACCGTACGGTGTAGTAGTCTATCCCCAGTGAGGCGTCAGAAACAGTGCATTGTTTACGTCGTATAGCCCCCACCCCATGTGACAAGAAATATCGCTCAGAACACCAGACAGACCCACTTTCGTCTTCCTGCGTTTCGTAGAAATCTGGGAATAAAACTTGTTTTACTGACACAGCCAAATTGGGAAAATCAAAATGGTATACACTGGAGTAAATTATGCTAACAATAAAGTCACAATGGGAGTCACAAAATTAGAAACCGTCCAATTATTCACTCAGGGCTCAGGGCTGGCTATTTCGAAAGGTATGAACAGACTGGAACTCAAAGCGCAGGATACTGCCATTGGCTGTGTGAGGTACAGTCCTGGAAGCACCTACTTCGAGTCCTCTCCCTAGTGTACGATGGAAGAGGTCTGATACGACAACACTGTAGCCATCAATTGGATCTGGACGACCAGGAATAGGTGTTTGAAACTGGATCAATAGTGGCTGTTGGGGGCAAACGTCAATACTGAAGTAGCCATAGCCAAGCGAGTGGCCACGATTAGCAAGAATACCATCTTCTCCGCCATATGTCCCATGAAGCATCTGAAATCCGGTGAATCCACCTAAAAGACCACCTATACCAACTGCATAGCACACGGAGTTTGTGTTAGCATTTCTTAGCCAGCGATTCACTGTAGCTGTAAATGTCACAGGAAACCGGAGGGGCGTGAAAGTGGCATTCTGATAACGACGAACACCTAACTCGTCTGGATCACTTGAGGAGAAATCGAGGCCGAACCGAGTAGCGTAGAAATCAATTGCATTTTGAACAGTTGAATCAATTTCCTCTGGTGTCAACTTCGCGACATCTCTGAAAAAGCTGAAGTTAGCATCAGGCCGAAAATCGGTTCTCGGAAACGTGTTGTTTGTGATGATACTGTACTCGGCGGCAAACCATTCTTGTGGGCACGTCTGACTTTCAACGCTAGTGGTAACAATTACCCCAAACAGGGTGATGAACAGCAACCAGGATTTCATCTCAGGCTGTTCCTTGCAGTGACTTCGTTGCTACAGATGCCGTCTCCAGAGGCAGTCACATTTAGCAGCCACGCGGCGCGCGCTTCATTTTATCGCGGCGCAAAACCACTAGTCTCGTGCTCAGACCCATAGATAATGATGAATTTTAATGACTTGTAGAGGCCCAAGGTGGCCCATCAGTCAGTAGCTACATATATATATAGAAAATGACGGACAAGTATAAGGACTAAATGACAAAATGAAGGATTTATATGCCGGTAAAACACATTCTGCACGAAAAGCATTCTGATATAAACCAAGCTATAGCTTCCTAATAACGTTGGTGTTGGTGGTGGTGAACATAAATAACATCTTCTCTTGTTCTGATAATTCTAGAAAAGCAGGGTTGTCTTTTGAAGCAGCTTTGTACAAAATATCTCTGTAGCCCTGTGTGATTCTGCAGCCTGTTATAAAATGTTTCTCGTCGTCCACCATTCCACTGTTACAGTATAGACATATTCGTTGCTCTGCTGGAATTTGAGGTCTTTTATATCTCCCAGTTTCTATCCTTAGGTTGTGGCAGCTCACTCTCAGTCTACACATAGCAATTCGATGTCTTCTATTTGTCACCACAGACAAGTAATCCTCCCATCCAAAATTGAATTTGAAAGTTCGATAGGTGCGCAGCTTGTTCCCCCCAACTGTCCTTTCATCATTCCAAAGATCGGCATACCATTTACACACAAATGTATCTTCCATTTTCTTTTGGATAAGGTGCAGAGAGCTCCCTATGTCCACACCCCCATAGGTCTGTAGCAGACGCCGTACACCACTGGCCCAGGATGTTTGCAATTGCTTGGATGCTGTCAGGGCTTCCTTTACCAAGCTAGGCACTTCTCCATGCAATCTATTCCAGAACTTCATGACACAATACTGTGTTCTAATCCAGAGTGGGAGTCGTCCAGTCTCTCCATACACTGCATTGTTTTGCCGTGAAAGGCAGCCCCAGCATTTTCTTACAATATTTGAGCACTGTCCTTTCCATTATAAGGAATTCTCTCAGACCCCAGATTTCACTTCCATATTCCAATACCGGTTGCACCAGTGCAGTAAACAGTGAGCGTAGAGTGTCACACGAAAACCCTCCACATTCCCTAGACATAACAAATATCATATTCATAACTTTCAATGCACTCTTGCTCAATGCCTCAGTAGCTTCATTGAACATTCCATTCTGGTGAAAGATGATTCCCAAGTACCGATATGATGTAACTTGTTCTAGAGGGTTGTCATTGTAGTACCAGGTCTCAGATGTTTTCCCTACTTGTCCAAATACTAGAATCTTTGTTTTCTTCATGTTAACTGTAAGTTCCCATTTCTCACAGTACATGTGGAGCACATTCAATGCAGACTGTAGTTTCTCTGGGGTATTGGCCAGTAGAGCCAGGTCGTCTGCAAACATTAATCCTGGTACCTGTCTGTTTTCAAGCCTTGGACCATGGTCCTGCTGGTGCAATTCTCTCATCAAATCAGCTGTGTATAACGTAAACAGGATTGGGCTTAGGGGGCAGCCTTGTCTAACTCCTTTATTAATAATATAAACCGGCCCCTCCGATTTATATTATCCACATGTCAGGCTCGGCGCAAACCGCATCTTAAGGGCGGGGTGGCATAGACGGGTATTGGCTTACCAGGAGTGTAATCAGTTGTGGAGTTTAGCGCTGTCCCCCTGCCATGGGAATTCTTCTGCTGCACGGTGCCACTGCACAGTCGCAATCAGATGCTACCAGGTGGTTTCCAGGCGGAGTATATAGAGTGAAATTGTTGGGAGAGTATGGTGGAGAGGAGGGGCTAATTGCTTTCCCAGGTAAAAGATATTCTCTACGGACAGGACTATCCGATGGCTGGATCACACTTACAGTTTCGAAATGATTACCAGCTGG
The DNA here is from genome assembly GCA_963931865.1 of Axinella damicornis. NCBI lineage: Eukaryota > Metazoa > Porifera > Demospongiae > Axinellida > Axinellidae > Axinella > Axinella damicornis. The sequence continues at coordinate 8,215,698 of OZ007516.1, read as the reverse complement.
GACAGGTACGGTGGCCCAGAAGGGCCATTCTAAACTGGCATTTATTTTCACACTTCCATATTCGCATTTCCAAATTCACTCTTCCAAATTGGAGCTTTTAGCTACTCAGTTGCGTGCACATGCACGTATGATTTATGTAGTATATTTCTACGGAGAGACAACTACTGTCAGGTAGCTATATAGCTAATTTGAGTCCATGCCAGCAACTGTGAACACGCTTTGTACGTACAGCAATGACCTAGCTCTGAGTTTATTGAGTTTAGATTGAGATTGCATGGGTAAGCCATAGATATATAAGCCATCATGCCGTTTGCGCTACGGCAGCCCTCCCACTGTAGCAGACTGCAGCGGCATGCCATTACACATTTCCAAACTTACATTTCCAAACTTGCATTTCCAAACTTGCAATTCCAAACTTGCATATCCAAATCTGTATTTCTAAACTTGCATTCCAAAGCTTCCAAGTTGCATTTCCTAAGCCGACATCATTATCTGGGCTAACGGCCTTCCAGGTGCCAGGGTTCTTGCAGTGTTCCAAGCTACATACAAACCATACTAAGTTAGCTGGACCTTAGCCTGACCATGGCCAATGAAACACCACCTAAATTACCTGAGTTGCACGAGACTGTGCATGGCACACAATCGACATGCTATCTCTCATGCCAAGTTTTAGATCAGCCCATACACAATCAAGCAGAGCAGTGTGGAATGGAGTTTGGAAATGCAAATCTGGGAATGCGAGTTTGGAATGCGAACATGGAAATGCGAATTTGGAAGTGTGGACGAAAATGTGAAGTTTGGAATGGCCCTTCTGGGCCACCGTAGACAGAGCATGATTTCGGGCTTCAGCCAAGTGACTCCATTTAAGACCAACAACTCTACTATATGAAAGTCGTCAATTTAGCTACACTTTTGCCTAAGTTTGTACTCGGAGATCAATTTTCATTGGGACGTTTATATAGCTATGCCTAGTAACCCAGAATTTCTGTAGGCTAATGTACATACTCTGTCTTTATGTCTTTCAATTACAGAGCCTGTTTCCCACAGAATAGTCATGCAGAAGTATAACAAAGTTCTACCCACACAGCTGGTGAGCAAAATCGGGAGCATGTGGAGGGGGGAGGAGCTATGGTCTAACTTCAAGAACAGCATTTAAACAGGCAGCCATTGCCACAAACAACACACTGTGCATCTGCATGCAGATCTGCATCTGCATTGTGACCAACAGAGTAGTTGAAGGGGCGAGAAGCAAAGTGAGCCAACCCACAATGAAGTGTGGGGAATTAGCTAGTGTGAAATGCATTAAAATCATGGACTATAATTATTCAGACAAATGTGAGATTGCCTGAAACACATTTTGCGAGGACTCCCACATCAAGGGGTGTAAATTGATGTTTGTGGGTTAGCCCACTTTGCTTCTCAGCCCTTCAGTTGTTGCCATAGCAATAGAACTGTGGAATTCCTGGACACACAGATCGATGTGTGGTAATGTCACTGTACTCTTTGAAACTTGGGATATTGTGGTGTCAAGATTATCATACATCACAAGTAGCTAGTAGTTAGACCATCTGGTGGGAATAGTGCAGCATCTGCCAGTTTGCAATTGGTGGTATCTATAAATAGCTACATGGGTGGTGCTATTTTAGAACAAATTATATCACATTTCTATATGACCTTTTCCAATGTGACACTTTTGGTGCTGAAATAGCACTCCACTTTTATATGATTGTGTGATCACTCTGATGATGCTACATATGATCTCCCTGTTTGTACTAGCCTCATCCCCAGGCCTCTTCCCAGCCATGGAGAAAAGGAGGCCTGGCAATGAGGCTAGTTTGTACCTAACCATGCAGTCATCATCTCCATGGGAAATGGGTCTTTGACGTGGCCTAATAGCTTCCTGAGGGTGGTGGTAGGGCGGAACATCCTCTGATGTTGAATGGGTCCAGGATTCTATTGATGTACTTGTGTCCTTGAGATAGCTATATGGGATGGTCGCTCTGTTGTTGCTTTCCTGTCTCAGCTGGTTTCCAGTTAAACCTCGTTTCCTGGCTCATTCGTATAGCTATTGGGTAGCCACTCATGATTATTCAGGAGTGGCATGAAACATCTATAGAATTGCAAACAGCTGTTTCAGATTATTGGTCTGGGTCGTAGAGGAGAAGAGAGAAGGCAACCATAGGGAAGCTTGCATGCATCACATATCACACAGATTGGGCAGTATATAGCTAGCTATACTGTATGTCTAGACCCTTGGTGTAGCTACACCTTGACACTGGATCAGGTTCAAATACAAACCATTGTGGCCAGCAGTGGGACCCCATCCAGGACAGAACAAAGTAGCAAACAAGGGGGCACCACATCTCGCGCTCCTGGCATGTCTGGACCACTTGTGAGGGTGAAATAATAAAATTGAAATCTGGACAGTTCATTCTCCGTAGCTATAGGTAGCTAGCTATATTGATTGTTATGTACATGTGCTTCTCACTATATCTAGCTATTGGGGGGTGTGGCATACACAGCAGGTGCATATTGAAGGTGCAGTTCGCTATATTTTACCATTTGTCGATTACGTCATGTGCATGCAAGATTATATAGCTCGGCCACAATGTTGCAACTCTTTCTTGATGTAGCTATGCAGTCCATCCACTGCAGCCCCTCTTAGCTCCTCAGTTGGTGATGTGTCTAGCTATCACAGAGTCGGTAGACTCTGTATGTAGGGATACGACGTACACGCAATACATGCCAATACAAAACAATCTCTCCAAATCTCAGAAACGGTACACTTATAAGCCTTTATAACCACATACCGTTCATCTTCAAGTGTTTTCATGACCAACAAGACTCCTCGCGTCGCGAAAAACCGGCGCGAAAGTACCACACCAGGTACTCGCAAAACGGGCAAATTGTTTTTCTTTCTTCTTCTTCTTCTTCTTCTTCTTCTTCTTTCTTCTTTCAGACGGGCTAGCTCAACGTCGACTCAATCTCTCGTGATGGTTTTCGCACGAAACAGCAGCATTTCACACCGAGCAGTGCACCAGCCCATCGCTTTTTCGCAACTTCCAAGTCTTCACCAGGCGGCTGCAGCTGCCCACTCAATAACTATGGCTTCTTTTGTCACGCCATTTTCTCGATTGTACGCATGCGCGATCACTTAGCAACGACACGTAATTATTACTCAAGATCGCTGAATTAGAAGTGCCTTGCTGCTGTCACTGCACTCGAGGTAGCTACTTCATAAAACTGAGGTAAATTCTAAACTCTGTGCGTATATGTTACTACCTACTGTGTTCTGTGAGAGGGGTGAATGCCTATCTAAAGACTCAATAATGTCGCTACTATCTGGTATAGGCTATAGCTAATATTATGGTCTTCAGACAGGGAGCGCTGCCGGGTTTAGTATCCATCCAGAAATGGGATGACTTGAGATGCTTGGGTCTGATTCTTCAGCCAACGCTGTGAGGACACTGACTTCTGCTCTGTGATGGCAAATTTCAGCTCAAACATGCGCCTGCTGCTAAAAAAAATGACATAAACAAGTAATCAAAAACATTTCATAAATGTAACAGGATGTAGGGATACCGGAACGGCAAAAAGTAAGGAAACAAGGTAGGGATGATCGCACAAAACAGTGAAGTATACAATCCCCCTACATATCTTTTTTCATTACACATATATGGAAAAAGATCTCTGTAGGGGGATTGTATACTTCACTGTTTTGTGCGATCATCCCTACCTTGTTTCCTTACTTTTTGCCGTTCCGGTATCCCTACATCCTGTTACATTTATGAAATGTTTTTGATTACTTGTTAACTACTATAACAGCATCTTTATATTTAAAAGTGGTCTCACCTGCTTTACTTAATATTATGCCTATAACCTAATAATATTATAAGAGATGCACTGGTCTTGTAAAACAGTATAGCTAAGCTACTGGCCATGGATGCGGAGTTAGACAAATTAAAGTGGTCGATCTGAAGAGATGACTTCAAATCTAGATCTGCATGTCAGTCGAGGGCTACAAATTTGATTTAATATCAACATGTTGCCTACGTACTTTGGTTACTGATTTGTTGTTTCCTGAATTCCTAACCGTCTCCTTCAGTCTCGGAGAACGGTTTTGAACTCTGTACTGTGCATGGTACCTGCACAGCCTTCCTCTAAAATTAGTAGGCCATGGAATCATGCAAAATGTATCATATCAACTCTTAAATTCTTGGCTTTGAAAAGCCCTAGCTATATATAGTTTAGAGAGCTGGGTGGGTCATTTCTCCTATAAAGAAAACAGTCTCACCTTGTCAATTTTTCCACTAGATCAAAGGGCCTGCATGAGCCTGAAAAGCCCTAGCTATATATAGTTCAGAGCTGGGTGGGTCATTTCTCCTATAAAGAAACAAGTCTCACCTTGTCAATACTAATTTTTCCACTAGATCAAAGGGCCTGCATGAGCCTGAAAAGCCCTAGCTATATATGGTTCAGAGCTGGGTGGGTCATTTCTCCTATAAAGAAACAGTCTCACCTTGTCAATACTAATTTTTCCACTAGATCAAAGGGCCTGCATGAGCCCAGCTTGTAATGATTTAATGTCTCAGTTGTCATTGATAATAATTATTTGCAAGTAGAAGTCGGGCATGAAACTGAAATGGGTGAATGGAAGTAAGTAGCTATATATAGGAGGAGCTTAAATGGGAAGGGAACAAACAACTTGACTACCCTTGAGGGGTTTACCACAATGGTGGCTAACGAGGGCCTGGAGAAGGCAGAGCCAGGTCCCCCATGACCGACGGCTTTACATCCCCTCCGAAGGATGCAAATTCAGGTGATACACCTTCAAGAACACACCTACTCATCTTTTATAGGGTAGAGTTGAGTCGACTCCTAGGAGAAACAAAATCTCCTATGGCAATGGTGGGATTCGAACCTGCAACCTTTCGATTAGCAGTCGAATGCTTTAACCACTCGGCCACCAGCCAACAATTAACTGTTGATGATGAAATTTGAACCAATAATTATTACAAAGTTCTGTTACCAGTAAACATTCCACGTGAAATGCACAAGAATCCGCAGCAGGTTAGATGAATTGGACTGAGGGTACCACATTCCAATATGCATGCTGTCAGGCAAGTCACATGACATTGTATTGGGCACTTGCAACAGGTTAAATTCATGCAGCCGATGATCAGTATAATTATAGGGCTTTTTTCTGCATTCCTAATTTCAGAGTGCAGCAGTATAGCCTATACCACTGTAGACATTGTTTATACATAATATCATGCTCTATATACAGGTGACAGAGATTCACGAAACTCATTTAGCCAAACATGTACAACATTAGCGTGTCAAGCAATTATGCAGCACTATTAAAGCACAAGTACTATAGTCAAATGTTTTCATGTATACAAAACTAACGCAGTTCCTAACAAGCCATCTGAATGCATGAACAACCATTGGGTGCTAGCTAAGTTGCTACTCTCTATGCAGATCACTAAATGCATGCAGTCACTAGTACTAAACTAGTCCAGCCATTCTGTCGTCAATCACATTAGAAATGACAGCATCGCAGACAGAAGGACCAAGATTGCAACAGCTTTCAACACACTACCAGCGTCACATCGATCAGGATTTTCGATTGGACCTGGGTGCTGGATAATGTCATAGAATTCCTCGAGCCCAAAGCTAAAGTTGCCACAGGTACGCATTCCACACGGTGGTGGTGTCTGCTGTGCGTGTGTTTCATTTATGACAACTGCCATCCCTTCAAGCGTGTGAGTTTCAACATGGCAATGCATGATCCAGTATCCAGGATTGTCGGCCAAGAACTGGATGACAGCATATCCACCCGATGGTACAGTCACGGTATCTTTACGAACTGTGTAAGCATTAATCTTTTCTGTAGGGTTACCAAATCGTGGTTCCATGCCCGTATTCCAATCTGGGTTGTTGCATGTATAATCCCTTGTTAAGGGAGGACGTCCTATATATGCACAGCGATCTACAGTAGATGGTTCAAAGCAGTTCAAACTGTTGTTATGGCAACCTTTGATGCCAGTTGAAGAATTGTATTCGGGGAAGCCAATCTCTAGCACAAAGAAGCTATGACCGTGCAGATGGATCGGATGAGCAAAGTCACCCTGAGGTCCAAGATTGGTAAGAACAAAACGAGTTGTTGTACCAAAATTAGGAACATTATTCACTTGAGCGCAGTTACATTGCGGATCAGTTACCGCATTTATTGAATCTCTACACAGGTCACGGTTGTAGACATCACGACATGCTTCACGATCTATAAATGTGTTCAATTCCGATTCATCAGTGATAAGTTGAGCAGGTACTGATGGGAAACGAAGCCTACGGCCATTGACAGAGTTGTGTGGTCCAAACCCATCCACTGCAAAGTTGAAGAACAGCTGCGCTCCCCCATCCTCACCAGTCTCAGGTGCATTAAGTGGAAGTTCATCGACAGGTGCCGGGAATAGCAGCCTCATTTGATCAATGAAGGTGCAGGTGATGTTGTAACCGCTGTTTAGAATGAATGGGCAGTTCACGGCATGACAGGGTTGTTCTGCAGTACATGTTTCACTACGTGGAATAGAGTTCCTTACAATCTCTTCGTACTCTAATGATGTCGGTGGTTCACTTGTGGGGTTGTTGTAGTGAAGAATTGCTTCAATTCTGTCCTCCGTACGAATTGGGTATGGTGCAGGTCCTGGAAGTGGACCTATTGGGAACTGACCTGGAATTATAGCAAATACTTCTGCACGAATGACGAAATTGTACTTGCCGGCTAGTTCTGTCATATTCTTGGCTCTTAAAAGAAAATCATAGCGTTCACCAGAATGGATAACAATGTAGTCAGCTGTTACTGGTTGAGTAAGGTAGCCATCTGTAGCCATTACTTCCAGTTGGTGTTCATCAATGGAGAATCGAAAGAGAAAGAGTCCTTGAGATCCAATGAGACGAAAACGGAACACCTCACCTGGGTCGACGGAGAATATGCTCAGTCTGGACTGAATGTACGGGTACATAGTGTCATTGGGATGCTTTCCCCTTCCGTTGATGAGACCTGAAAAGAAATATAAGTTTCCATTTTCTGCTCCATCGGGGGCTACATCGCCAAAAAAGGGAACGTCACCGGGTACTGGGGGTGTGGTTTGAAAGAATCGATTACCAGAGTCTAAAGCAGGGAAAAAATTGAGAGTGGTTTGCGGGAACCATTCAAGTATATTGATTGTGTGGTTTTCAGGCTCATCACGGAAGTTCCCAAGTTCATTTGTGATGCTTTCCTGGTCTCTTTCGAGAATTATGAGGCCCCCAAACATTCCGTCTGTTCGCTGAGTCCCTGTGTGAGAATGGTACCAGAACGTGCCACTTGGTATTGCTTTGAAGATGTACTGGAATGAACTCTGAGGAAGAATGCCACACTGGGTCACGTGATCTACTCCGTCCATCCAGGGGGTGTTATTCTGGTGGAGTCCGTGCCAGTGCATTGATGCAGTCTCCTGCTCCAAACGATTCACCACAAGTATTTCCAGGGTCTGGTTTTCGTAAACGATGAGATTGGGGCCAGGAAACAGTCCATTTATTGCAATGTAGGGGCGAAAGGTGGCTGCATCAACGGTAGCAGGAGGTGTGCATCGTCTGTCCCCAATTGGAAATTCTGCACAGCTTTGGTCAGACAATGAGTGTGGCAGCAGTCTTCCAGTAGTTTCATTGAAGTAGTAAATTGTGCCTGCTACTCCCCGTGCATTGACCTCTTCGTCAACTCTGTACCGTGTAAATGTCATCCTAGCTTCAAGTTCCAGTTCAAATACACACACATCAGCAGTCTCAGGACAGCGACAGTTCGGGGTTTCGTATTCACAATCGACTTCTACGACATTGAGACCGGGAACAACCTCTCCAACATGGTCACATGACACAAGAGCCTGCGTGAGGACAGCTAGCAGAATCAAGCTGAAAGTGTTTTGGTGACTCATCTCGAACAGAAGTGACCGTCAACAGGAAAGCACCTACAAGGGAGTAGATTTGGAAACATCAACCAATTGATCTACTAGAATGGTATATCAGTCAGGAAATAAATATTATGGTCACAGGCTATACATGGTTTCCCTATATGGCTTGTTCTTTAGTATGGTCATGTTGCTATATTGTCTTCCACTAGCTAGCCTGTCATGAATATTATTATCTAAGAGAGTGCAGGTGAAATGCTCAGTCTCACAAAGCCAGGGAGCCGAGTGAGACTATGCAAAAGTGTGCTAGCCTATAGCGGAGAGTGAACAAAATGGGCTGGGTCATCGTCACAGTTGAGCTGTTGAGATATGCCTATAGCAAGCTCTCAAATTGGAACTGGAAGTTACCGGGAGCATTTGGGGTAGTTCACAATGAGCTTGCATGGGCGTAGCTAGCATTGAGGCAGAGGACTCGAGACAGTTGCCTCCTCGCTTTTCTCAATAATGACACGCGTGTCAGGAGTCCTAGATCCTCGCACACGCCGCATACGATGTTCGATCTGATGACAGAGACAGGAGCTAGGCTGACCATGAGCTGGTGTATATACTCTTACGTGAGAAACGTCACATTTAATTGCGTGTGGGCGATCAAAACCGCAAGTCATGCATGAATATACTATAATTCTATACCAGTGCATGTAGTTCTTATTTGAGACTATTGTATAGCTGACAGCGCTATCATGTTGCCCCATACTACACAGCAGCCGCATTATTCCTGCTCAAAGACTCCGGAATTGCACCAGGTTCTGCGTGAGACGCCAAGATGGCCGTTCCATGGCCTTGCTGAGAAGTGGTCGTTTCCAGGTTTGTATGAGTCATTCTCGACACTTACTGTTCACATAGACTGCCAAAGCACGGCTATCGTCGATCTTCACGCAGCTAACAGTCGAGCGCTGAATGAGCCGGCTTCACGCAGCATATTTGCGGTCAGTGTGCCCACGTTCAATTAAGTTCTCTCTGCCCTGACGTCACGCACGTGATAAATTATCCCAGGCCCTCTCCCGTTTTTCCATACTTGTAAGCGACGAAAGGTTGGGCGGGGCCTGGGAACGAGGCTAAGCTAGGTGGGGGGCATAAAATGTAATAACTACAAAAATCCACAACTCAAGTGAGCAACGTGAAAACATCCGTGGAATGTGAATTGGGAATGACACTTGAACATGTTGAGTAGCTAAGGGACAATGATTGCATTGTTAAAAGTCAGGTTTATTTTTGCTGTGTGGAAATACCCATGTGCATCATGCACAGTGAAATACACTGTACATGATGCTGTCGTATACATCAACAAGCCAGGGGCGTAGCTAGGATTTGGACACCAAGGAGGCATGTAGTTCTCAGTGCACGCAAAGCGAGTGGCGAAAAATTTCGAGCTAATTAATTATTCATGAGTTAGTTTGCCGTGCGCTTTCGAAGTGCTACAGCAATATACCGGCACGTGCCCTGACTGTCCCAGACTTGCAGCACTATCCGCGTTAATATATAAAATATCCCAGGCTCTCCCTTTCTCTCAATTTTTGTTCGCACGTGGGAGAGCTTGGGAACAAGGCTACACCTAGCTAATGTGACAAGAAATGTCACTCAGAAATACCAGACCCTCTTCCACTGGTAAACATCCACACAATTGCAAACACGCAGTGCCATATATACGTATACATTCATGGTGCCAAAGAGGTGCTAGATCCATAGGAAATGAATTTCACCCGCTAAATTTTGTCTTTCATGGAATATCACGCTATCACGTTCTGAGCATGTACAGTAATACACACACACTGTACCAAATCCTTGACCACACACACCCTTTCCATATAGGGGAGGGGAGTTGTAGGCTGGGTTTCACGTTTCATTCTGTTGGTAGATACCAGGGGCCCTGGTATTTATCTACATAATAATGTGGTTGTCACGCGTACGTCACCCTCTGACCATGTGTGCAGTAGTACTATTGACCACACGCTTTCTGACGATGATTTTTTCCGTAACACCATTGTGTGAGCATCTTTGCTGCTGGAAGAAGGGATGTTGTAGTCCAGATTGGATGCTTTCCGTTGCGGCCATGGGATAGGGTCCGGCTAGTTATTGGGGCGAGCCTGAACGAGCCCCACACTAGCGTGATTTCATTGCACAGTGCGTGTGTGTTTGCTTGTTTGCTTGGATCTTGCAATTACCGTAAATTTTAAATCAGCGAATTTCACTTGCACGTGCACAATAATATTCAAATTCAACGAAACACACCTCGATGCAAGGAATGGTGAACCGTCTAGCTACCTGTTCGACAGACGATGGCGACAACAAAGAAGGAGAGACCACTCATGGACATTGGCTAGAGCACCACGAACATTCTGCCTCCTCGGTAGCGACACTCGACCGCGGACAAAGACGGTGACTGCTCATGGGCCCGGCCTACTGCTATGGCCAGTGATGTTGCTGCTAGAGTGCTTCAGCTATAAACCATAACCTGACTCACAGTTGCTGTGATATGTACGAGTGTATGTTTAGTGCCATAATTTCTGTGGCCTGTATATGCTCATTGCCCACTCATATTCTGATGACAGTCATGTGAATGCAACTGCTCCTTGCATGTCCCGGTGCATGCACTTCGCTCAGGCTCGCCCTCCAATGTCCTGCATTCCACTAGTTATTATCATGGGATCTGTGTACTCGATCAAAAACTGGAGGTGGCCTGGGATTATGGGAATGGGGCTATGCATACACTGCATAACATAACAAAGTGTTGACTGCTTGGTGGTTATTACTACTACAATTGCACCATATTTGGGCACTTTGGAGTCAATACTACTGGCTAATTCTGTCTACATAAACTACGCCTTGTTAATGAGCCTAACAGCATTGTTGATGCATCCTATTGGTGGCTCTACTGCACACCTAGTTATGATAAGTCTGGGATAATACCCTGCCTTCTGTATCAGAGGCCGTGGAATGTAGTTTTAGTTGCGGTACTCACAACTCACAACTGCAGGCAAGTCATAGGATGACAAATGTATTGTTACTTCAACAATGGTAGTTTCCACAGTGTATACATGTATACATCTCAGAGGAGTTTGGACAAATGCATGTGACTATGAACGAGGTTTCCTTACACGGTACTGAGCTCACAGTGACAGTTATGGAGTTAGAAGGGAGGAGTGCGCCTTGAAGATTATTCAGGTTGGGCAGGCTTTGAGTTGAAGTACCAGGAGGTCCTACAGCCTAAGTGACCCAGGGGTTGAACGGGGACGGGTTGACAGCATAATTATTTGGCCACTGGAGCTCAGTTGGACATTGTTAAGTTTGCAATACTAATAAAGACTACCGAGTAAGCCTGAACACTTCGGTACAACTTCGCACACATATATCACATGACCATGTCCAACTTCCTCATCTCGTAACATTAGCTACTTGTATAATATGAAACTCTCGAAGATGACTGGTATGGTATCTTGTTATAAAGGCGGCCGTTTTTGTAGAGGTTTTTGTATTGTCATTAATATTGCGTGTCTGTCGTATCCCTACATTAATATAGTCTGCCGACTCTGATTACGTGGGACTGGTGACACTCCCATACCATGTGCATGACAAGTTCCTAACAGTGAAAGCTGATCCTAACTTCTCCTTGGATGTGTTGCCATTTGCCTCGAGAACTCAGACCTTACAATCTGGCTTCACGACACTACAAGTTCATTGTGGGGAGTGTGTCCACAGTCAGACAAACGCTCCAGATCCAATGATTTACTAACCCCGAAGTCAGCCTAAAACCAATTGTAACATGCACACTTACAATTACGAAGTGTCTATTGCCACCAAGCACACATGCACTCGCCTTGTCTCCAGGTTTCTGTCTGACTAACCAAGGGTCTAGCGTTGCAGCTTAGCACTTTGCTGATATCAATGGAGCTGTTCAGACAAGTATGGGGCGTGGCACACCTACTTCAAACAAGTGTCTGGTCAGACCAGCTCCTTGAAATACATGCCTTGCGGTCTGAATTGTAAGGCTTGTGACTACTATGGGTTCTCACACATAGTGTAAGCTGCGTAGGCTTCGTGAATCATAACGCCACCATGTTGTAAGGAGAGGAGTTGAGTGGCAGCCTGCTAGCTAGCAACCAAACTAACGTACGCTAGTTCGACTCTCCTTCGCGTGCTTACCTTTGTGTTGTGTACTGACAAGACTGCCTGCATTGCTTTGCCGCACTTGTATGCCCATTTTGGATCTCAGCAGACAATAATCGGTATGCAGGATGCTAGTCTGGTTCCCAGACCCAACCCGCGAGTAAGGGTCTGGGTAAATCATAGATAATAGAGCGTAAATGAACTACCTTCAGCGTAGCCGAGCACTGGCATTCTAGTGAAAATGTTGATTAGGGAAAACCGCACGTTAATTAGTTGTGAAAAAATGTAATGTGAAGAGCAGGAAATGAATATATAGCTGCAAGTGAGTACGTGTGACTGCGTTATACGTTGCGTGCGCACCCGTACATAATGTTATTCAGTGAAAGTGTAATTGAGACCCCGGTAAAGGGAGGCATACATGCCACATACAGAACAAAAATACACATAAACAAAGTCAAGGTGTTCACTGCTGGGACTTCATTGAAACTGCAGCCTCCAGGGTTCCCAGTGTCGGCAGCAGGCACCGAAGGGGCTACCCTCCCATCCATGACAAGTATACACAATCACTGGCACTCGCCATGTGAGCCCACCTAGCACTGGAAAGACTCCGGCAAACTTCAGCCTGTCGGCGTCCCGCACCAAAAGGGCTACCCATCCCACCATGATCGGAAGAGTACACACAACACTCTGGGGAGTACACACACCTCAGAGCAGGTATCTGGCAGACCATGTGCACGTGACTAGCAGGCTTGAGTTTAGGTTGGAACTTGGCGGCAGCTCACTCAGCCACCAACAGACAACACCTCCAGTAAACTGGATCCAAGGAGATAGCTACACCTCTTCGTTCAACAGAATTGCAACACAGACGGTCGTGGACTAGAAGTTCATGAGCTGGGAGCAGTGGAAACACTCTCAGAAACTGACAGCAACCAAGAGTTGCCAATTAGCCACTTCGACAGAGGGCTAGGAACTTTACACGCCTCTTTTACCACAGACAAACATGGCCGTAGAGCAGACTGAGGTGTCCTTGTCGAAGGCTGCGTCAGTAGATGGATTAATAGATCCTAGTCATGGGCACTGGCCGTTGCATGTTCTTTTATCCGAGCCAATAAGGCCAGGTTTCGTTACTGAAGCTGCCACCTCCAGTCACTCAAAATCACGAGCTGCCACCTCCGAGGTTGCTTGTAGCGCAATTCATCGGTCGCGAGTCCCGCGCCTGCGGCTCTCACCGCCGTACCTACTCTTGGAGTCCTTGGCCACGCGGAGTTCATTTCCCCAGACCCTTAGGCCTACTCGCGGGTTGGGTCAACGTCGGTCTTGGGTAAAAGGCATCCCTTCCCGTAACACCTAACGCGTTGGAACACGACAAGATTTTTTGTTACGAAGCTGCATGCGCACGACAATGATTTTTTGTTGTTACGAGGCGCTAAATACAGCACATTGCTGCTTTTGTGGTCACGAGAATGGTACATTTTGCTTAAAGTGTGCATCCAGCACATGCTTCAGAGGTAAATAGACAACAGAACGCATGCATATTTATAACAGTTTCCCAGCTATTATTTAATTTGCGCTGTGGGGTGTTTGCAATCTGCGATGCTTTGGAACAGTGGATGTAAGCGGTTGCTGGTAAATTAGCTTCAAGCTGAGCTACGTACGGAGAATGGGCGTTGCATGCGGTCTGTGCACCGCGGGTTCTCGCACACGCAATCGTTGCCGCCATGACAGAAAGGAAATTTCCTCGGTGCATTCAGCCGTTGGTAGGACATTATAGTAGCTACTCCAGTATAGCTAATAATCCGAAATACTCACTTACATGCATGTACTTGCAGTAGAACCTTCCCGGGACGGTCTGGGTCCTTGTTTCAGTATCAACACTCCGGAAACGTACGGTGCACCCAGCGGTAGACCTCCGATAATACACTCCGCTTCTCTTGCATGGATACTTATAGTGTATGTGGAAGTCATAAAACTTATCATAGGTCCCATACCCAAACCAACCCCAGTGCGGATCGCTTCCAATGGGCTAGTTTGTGTCTGGGACCGACACTACATAAATGCTGAAGCGAGCGAACCCCCCTGACACTCCAGCTAGGCAGCGGTTCTACCCTCGAATAACGCACAGGATGATGGTGAGTCTCTTTGTGCAGCTGCAGTATCAATCAATTCGTCGCTATAACATGGGTATAACCTACTATTGAGTCTCATACAGCTATTGTGGTTGTCTCCAGACTGGAGTAGGTTTACTAGACGCTGCCAACAGCTTTAATAATGTGCATGAATCGACCACAGCAATGATTTGATGTATAGCTAGCTTGGCCAATAGTTGCAGGTACTAGGCTAACCTCGTTCCCAGGAGTCTTGGGCCCTCACACGAGGCTAGTACTTGGTACTAGGCAAACCAACACGCAAGCGAACTGCACCTTTGCAATCGAGGTGGGGTGTCTTGATTCTTTCACAGTAGGGCAGCATAAAATTGTTCAGTGCTACAGCAATGATATTCGGTTTGAAGTTAGTGCATTCGATGTTGTTTTATGTCAGTACTGTAATGTAACTTGTATACAAGAACTAGTTTGTCAGAGGCTTGGGTGTTAGGGTTGGTGTACGATTTAGTCTGGTTCCCAGAGGGTCTGGACACTTGACCTACCTGTTGGCGTAACTGAGCAATTCTATTCCATGTGGTAAAGAAGTGAGTGGTGCAAGGGCGATATCACTGAGTGAGCGTGCGTGTGAGGGCGCGTGTGCATGTAACACTTTTCATCTGTTACTGTTATCTTGCAGTTTTCCCTCAGCACTTACGGTGGAATGCCGTCCTCCATGTCATTGCTTCACAGACTGAATGAAAAAGGTGAGGACACTTGTGCATTAATTTTGCATTAGTTGTTGTAGCTGGAAAGATGCTGATGGTTCGTAATGAACAGTCTGGCAAGCATGCAGATGCCAGGTGATTACCCCGTACGCATGCGCACAGCAGGGGTAGAATGATCGGTTTGTCCGTCTGTCTGTCTGTCAGTCTGTCCGTGGAGTTTCCGCAATGAGAAGGCCTTGTTGAAGGGTTAGCTCAGAATACAAGCATCGGAATTCAGAAAAACTAGCATCTACATAACTCACAGACCAGGGATCCACTCGAGAGGCTGAGAAAAGTTGCATGAATTTCGACAATTAGCCCTGTTCTAATTTATACAACTTGACCACACCCTGTTTCTAACATTACTGCCACAATTTACGGTATTCTCGTTCCCAGACCCCGAATGAGCGTGTGCGTTCGGGATCTGGGAACGAGACTATATCTCATTCTGCATGCATGCTGTATTAAATCGGTAGTCGCTAGCTATAGCTAGCTATCTCATTGCATGCTGCTGTATTTAAAATTGGCAGTTGGCCAAAATAAAAAGTAGCACACCGTACATGCTCTGCTGAGCACCTCTAGTTGATTGATGATCCATCGGTGGTCTTGCAATTGTGCAATTCTTATGAACTCTTGAATTGTGATAATGTGCTGGTAATTGAGTCAGCAGTGTAATAGACAGGATGCATGCAGGGGGTGACTCTTGAACATAACTTGATGACTGAGATCAGAGATCAGATCGTCTCATGTCACCACTGACAAACTCGCTGCCACCTTAAGTACAGCAAACTTTGGAAATTTCCTGTCGTACATGACCTACATGCGTACGATGCATCACTGTTAAAATCAGGTGCTGTTTTGCCATCTATGGGTGGTATATGCCAGCTATATAGTGTCGGAAGAGTCCAACCTGGCCTTCACAGTACACATATCCCCCCCCCCCCCCCCCCCCCCCCCCCCCCCACATCTTCAACCAGCCCTATACCTGCCTCCTTCAGCTCAGTGGTGCAACTCGTGGCACTATGGCAATCATGAGCAGATGCTCACACAATATAGCCTCGTTCCCAAGCCTACCCCGTTTTCTGTTTTTCGGTTTACCTTGACAATAATACACAGTAGCAGAAGAGCAGCAAAAATGGGAAGGTCTGATAATATTCGTCATGTGAACGATGTCATGTGTATGTAAAGGGGGTGGGGCCCAGCCGCCGTTAAGTATACACTGACTGAACTAAGAGTCTGGAGTCTTGACTAGTTGCGGAGGGTTCGAACCTAGCCAACTGGATGATGAATCCAATGATGTTGATTAATTAGTAAGTGACATCAGAGGAAATTGACATTTTCTTCTGATGTCACTTCCTGTGTGGATCTACTTTTCTGGGTACTAATTTCTGCTTCCTGTGATTCCTGGGTTGTAACTTCTCAGCGTCAGTGTAAGAGTGGTGGTTCCTTTAATTTATGCATGCACAAACCCACCCACTAAACACAGCAAATGTGATGTAAGACCTGCTGTGCATGCCAAACATTTCCTTCAAGCTGTGACACTGAACCAGGTATGACTGGTTAGTATGTAGTATATATGTGCTTCAGTGTCACAAGAGTATGTAGTGTGTGCTTCAGTATTCATTGAGAGATGCTTACTATGTAGTACATGGTTCAAGGAAGTGCTTACTATGTAGTATGTGCTTCAGTGTTCAAGAGTGTGATTGTAGTATATAGGTGCTTCAGTATTCAGATGTATACGTAGTACATGCTTCAGTGTCACAAGGAAATACTATGTTGTGTGTGCTTCAGTGTTCAAGAGTGTGATTGTAGTAGGTGCTTCAGTATTCAGATGTATACGTAGTACATGCTTCAGTGTCACAAGGAAATACTATGTTGTGTGTGCTTCAGTGTTCAAGAGTGTGATTGTAGTAGGTGCTTCAGTATTCAGATGTATACCTGGTGTATGCTTCAGTGTCACAAGGAAATGCTGTGTGTGCTTTAGTGTTCAAGCAGAGATGCATGAAGTCAACCATATTCCAGGAAGTTGTGGTGCAAGTCACATCAGCCCTTCATTCCTGTACGGTTTGTTTGTTGCTCTCCTGCCATCGAGCAGTAATGTACAATTCGCCATTGAGTACAAGTTCAAACTCTTTCGTACTCTATATTGCATGTGGTTAGATATCACCCCAAAGGTAAAACAGCATGCGTGGTTGAGTTGGCTGTGAAAAGCCATTGGCCAGAGCCAGGTAGTCCATTTCTCAGTCCTCTCACCTCGTATGGCCTCCAATTCTATCGTTCAAGCTAAAAGACTGACTTGCAATGTAATCTGGTTGTGTGGGAGAGAGTCTGTTTGGATGTCTCATGGCATAATTATGTGCTCTCTAGATTTGTGGATGATTGTATGGCACCTCTACGTTCCATATGAACTCCACACTGACCAACCCTAGCCTCCTGCTGGCACAGCTTTTCCTCGTGTTAGCAATTTGGCTGAGGTGAAAGTGGCTATAGCACGCAACCGACTCTCACACTTGGCATGTCTAGTGGGTAGTCGACCATTCTGAGCTATGCTTGTGACTCTTGTCGAGTGGTTGCCTCCTTGCACAAGAGCAGAACCTGCTGATGACCTGCCACTGCGCAAAATAATAGTTGTGAGAGGTTCAGAATAGGTCATCTTTCTGGCACCTGTGTCACTGTTGCAAGACAGCCGACTTGCGGGTCTGTGAACTGCGTACGTAGATCTTGAACGAATGGATATCAGCAGTTGGCCAAATTTGAATGAGTGATTGGTGTCTGGAACATGTAGATGAGCACAGCAACTTGTGAGTAGGGATTAGCAGGTGTGGGAGACCTCACAGTTCAGACTGTTGAAAATTGGTGGCTGATCATGCGTGCAAAATAAGCTGTCAGCAATGTCATTTGAGTGCATAGGTGTCTGGAGGACCATTCCTGGCTCCAATTTGACTCATAGTGTTGTTTTAACTGTTCAAGCAATTAGGTGCTACATTTTGAACAGTGTGCACGGTCCGACGTAAGCAAGCTACACATATGTGCTTAGATATCACCCCAAGGGTAAAACAGCATGCATGGTTGAGTTGGCTGTGAAAAGCCATTGGCCGGAGCCAGGTAGTCCATTTCTCTTGATTATTTACATTGCCTCGTATGGCCTCCAATTCTATCGTTCAAGCTGAAAGACCGACCTGCAATGTAGTCTGGGTTGTGTGGGAAAGAGTCTGATGGCATAATTATGTGCTCTCTAGATTTGTGGATGATTGTATGGCACCTCTACGTTCCATATGAACTCCACACTGACCAACCCTAGCCTCCTGCTGGCACAGCTTTTCCTCGTGTTAGCAATTTAGCTGAGGTGAAAGTGGCTATAGCACGCAACCAACTCTCACACTGGCTTGTCTAGTGGGTAGTCGACCATTCTGAGCTATGCTTGTGACACTTGTCGAGTGGTTGCCTCCTTGCACAAGAGCAGAACCTGCTGATGACCTGCCACTGCGCAAAATAATAGTTGTGAGAGATTCTGAATAGGTCATCTTTCTGGCACCTTGTGTCACTGTTGCAAGACAGCCAACTGCAGGTCTGTGAACTGTGTAGATCTTGAACGAATGAATAATATTTGAACTCAGCAGTTGGCCAAATTTTATGGTTGAATGAGTGATTGGTGTCTGGAACATGATGAGCACAGCAACTTGTGAGTAGGGATTAGCAGGTGTGGGAGACTCACAGTTTAGACTGGTTTAGACTTGTTTAGACTGCGTGCAAAATAAGCTGTCAGCAATGTCATTTGAGTGCGTAGGTATCTGGAGGACCCTTCCTGGTTCCAGTTTGGTACATAGTGTTGTTTTAACTGTTCACACAATTATAGCTCCCAAGATCGAGTGATAAGTTTGGCACAATGCAAATATAGCACCACATTTTGAACAGTGTTCACTGTCTGGCGTAAGCAAGCTACGTATATCTGGAATACGTTTTGAACCTTAATGCCTTTCAATGAAACATTGCCATATAAAATTAATGTGTGGGAGGTTTCCAGCATGCAACTAAAGATCATGTCAAATTAAATTAACGCCTCTCAATATCCATTGACTTGTAGATGACCTAAAGTGTGGTTTCCAAGGTCCATGGACAACTGTTACACTTCTGGGACTACAATGGAATTCCAATTGCCTGAGGAATGCCCACATGTTTAACACTTGTTGGTAGCCTTTCCTGATAAATGCATTCCTATATCCCTTGACTGTAAATAGAATATGAAATTCTTCTTAGAAGTGAAGCTGCCCAGTTACACTGCAATTTCTCAGATTACGGTAGTGGAATGGTGCATGTTTGCTGCTTCAGAGGTGAAAGTTCAGGTAGTGGGGTACGGCCGGCCAGCAGCCTGTCTCACAGACTTGATGATCGAAGCTTAACAACATAATCTTCCATTAAAGCATACCATCCTCCAGACTAATTTAATTTAGTAGTGATTATTATGTAACTAACCTTGGTTAGAATTACCAGCATGCAGTATTAATAGTGGCATACAGCTATCCAAATGCCTTATATACGTAGAGCAGCAAAATGGTCAATTCATGGTTGGTCCTCTCTGGTCCTTGACTCTGGGTTGAATGTACCTGCATGAGTGTCTTGTAGTATACTGTAACTATGTCGCAGGGTTTCATACAGGATTTTTTGCTTGGGGGGGGGGACACATGGCAACCCCCACCCCAACCACCGTATTGCCCCCCCCCCCCCCCCCCCCCCCCCCCCCCCCCCCCCCCTGTATGAAACCCTGTTGTGTAATAACAGTGTGGTACTATACCAACCACTGACAGCCTAGGAGCATTGAAGCAATGCAGCTGAGCTGCATGCAGTTAACCTTTGACCTCTAAACTTTGCGGTATCTTCCCTACCAAAATTAAGTCTGGCCACAAATGTAGGGAGTGCATGCCATCAGGCATCCAAATAGGTGGCAGGACTTGGTCCAAAGAATTTGAAGTGGCAACCAGTACCATGTCCAGTCCATGGTCCAGTCCACAGCCCAGTCCACTGTCCAGCAATGGTTCGTCTCATGGGTTCTAAGCCTCTGCCTCAAGATGAGAAACCTTATGTGCCTGCCCACTCCGTATACACAGGATAGGGCTTTAACCCACATAAACACCATGGGAACTAAAGGCTGTGTAAATTGGTTGAGGGCTCAGCAGAGACCAATTACAATGCCTGGTGCTCCAAGGGTGTCATTTCTGGAAGCCAGAACACAGGAAATGTGGAACTGCACAGGAAATATACAGTTTCCACCATAGATATTAGCTTACACAAGGTTTAGCAACACAGCTGTCACCATGTAGAAAGCCTGCTGTGGTCCTACCATAACCCAATAATGGTGATCAGCTTCGTTTTTTTTCGGTGTGAATTCAGCCATGATCTGATGATGACTTCAGAGGAACACATGGCAGTCATTGTTCCAAGTTTGACTTGGCAAAAACTTCTACTCGGATGAAACAGCAATGTCAAAACAATGTAGACTCTTGTCCCCAGACCCATTATCCCATCTCAGTCTGAGAATGAGCAGATTCAGTGCAAGTATTCATGGAGCACGCGCACTGGGAGAAGGGGCTGGTGGAACTGCCTGATATCGAGTCATGGTCACCTGCCACAAATTCAGTCCATGTGCATGATGTAAGTAAAATTGTATACTGTAGTGTAGAACTGTGTGATGCTTCAAAATGATGAGTGCAGCTTTCTGTGAGTCCAGTCCCAAATTTTAGTCCCACATTTCAGTCCCACAGTCCAGTCCACTGAATAGAGCAGGCCCGATTGGGAGGCCTCTATCTTGCTTGACCATACCCCACGGGCGTCTTTATTCACTGGACTGGTGGACTGGAGTGGACTGGACTGGAGTGGACTGGACTCACCCAAAAATCTGTAAAATGGCTTTTTCAGTGTAGGACAGAAGCTAAGCATACTTATATTTATTCACTAAAGTTGCTTGCATAGCCTGCTTTCGTTTCTTTCTTCAAGTCGGTAGAGGTCAAAGGTCACGTGCATATTTATAAGAAAATATCAGAAGAGCATTAAATTTTTAGTTTACTGCAGAAATCGAACTCCAGCCTTTTGCTGAAGCATAGAAGACAGAAATAAATATCCCTCTATCATGCATCCACGACTGACTGAAGCTCATTAAATATGCACGTGACCTTTGACCTCTAGCCTACCGACTCGAGCAAAGACGCGAAAGCATGCTGTGCAAGCAACTTTAGTGACTGAATAAGTATGCTTAGCTTCTGTCCTACACTGAAAAAGGTATTTTACAGATTTTTGGGTGAGTCCAGTCCACTCCAGTCCAGTCCACTCCAGTCCAGTGAATAAAGACGCCCATACCCCACAGCTGAATAGTGAATTCATACGTAAACACCCTGTGGAAGCCTGCCAACATCAAAGCTGCTGCGTCATCAATTATTATGCGTCTAAATACTTGTAATCTGATATGATACAACACTGAGAGCACAAGAGACCAGAAGATAGAGGATAGTTGAGAAATAGTTCTTTCGTGGTAACCATTTTGTCAATGATATATTTAGCAATTTAAGCAACCCAAGGATTAGCCTCCTACGCAGGCCTGCATGGGTATGAGGCTACCCAAGGATCGAATGTTCAGTGCAGTTCCAGTAATCTCTCACTGCAAAAATGTTACCATTGGGTTCTTATGTTACCTACATGTATGTGAGTATCATGAGGCAGGATACCATCATGATACTGTTGATTTCAGCTCCCTTTGTAGACCTTGATGAATTAGTTCGCATAATTTTGAGTATATATAATAGGTGCTTATGAGCATCAAGAGTTATGCTAGCATAATAGGTAGACTTTGAAGGGACTTTCCAGATGAGATGGTCACACTTTCCTACTCTCATCCTGCAGGCCAGGGAACGAGGCTAACAGTTTGTATCATAGAGTCAGTAGACTCTATATGTAGGGATATGACGTATGTAATAGCACAAGCCCATAAGGTAGCCTCGTTCCCAGTCCCACGCCCAGCTTTCCGTCGCTGCTTAGTACGGTAAAGCGGGGAGGGGGTGGTTGGGGTGGGGGTTGCCATGTGTCCCTCCCCGCTTTACCGTACTAAGCAGCGACGGAAAGCTGGGCGTGGGACTGGGAACGAGGCTACCCATAAGGAGCATCCAACCAGGAGAACAATTCTGGTATAAATGCACTTATTGTTGACCATAATTTATACGGCAAGTAGGAATCTGTACGGCAGTCACACTAACGTGTTACAGTTTTATTCACGAACCAGTGGGCTGGCCACCTACCTACTTATACAACAAGTCTGGCTCTTACGTACATAAGTGGTTCCAAATATGGGCATGGTTATGTTGCTGCTGTTATGACTGAACATGTTCTGAACATGTTCTGTGGCTATATTATAATGCTAAGTTGGATGCTTCTTCTTGTACGACAGTACAGGAAGGCTGGCTCTTACATAAGTGGTTCCAAATATGGGCATGGTTATGTTGCTGCTGTTATGACTGAACATGTTCTGTGGCTATAATGCTAAGTTGGATGGTTATGGGCTCCTGGTAATGTGGTTTGCAGTGTAGCATGGAGTAATGCATTCAGGACGGTGATAAATTGCATGAGGCGAAGCCCGAGTGCAATTAATTTGCCTTCCTGGAATGCATTATGAGTGCCAAATTGCACAGCAAGCCATGTTAATCATATAGCTAGACGGTGTGTGTACCTTCCGGCCATTCTGCAGCTACACGCGTGGCTGGCTACTTTGACTCGGGGGTTGGGGCGGCAAATTATAAGACTGCGGCAACTTTGACTCGGGGGCTGGGGTGGCAAAGATAACCTGAAAGCTAAACATGCACTGAGTAGAGAATTCAGCATTTAGGTGAGGCAAAAGAGCTTCACAACAAAGATAAATAGTGTACTCAAGATCATGACCAAAGCAGCGAGAATCTATGATTACCCGACTTAGAAGACGCTTCCTGCACTACTGCTGAATAGAGGTGCTTATAGCTAGGCAGATGGTGTAATGGTTGGGGGTGGGGGGGGGGGGGGTAGGTGTGGCAATTATGTTGGTCTCAATAGCATTTTCATTGAGAGATAGAGTGCCACAGCACTGTTGAATTTAGTAGATACAAGAACAACTCGCAAGTAATGGTAAGCTGCCTTCTTTCTCTGTTTCATCATTTCGTTTGTTTACAACTGTCGTTACTACGTGCCTGATTAGCCAGAGGGCGCCATTATTGACCATTATCGACCAATGAGCCATGCAAAAAGTGAATTTCATTGGTCAATACGTAGCTGTGCAATTTGAAGTGTTGTCATTTTAAATACATGTCAGTTTTTAATAGGTGCAGTGAAAGGGGGGTCGAACAAAGGAACATGAGAAGCTTTGAGAATAATTTAGGTATCATGCAAGGCCTATTAGTAAGCATTCCATTGTAGGTTCAATTATGGCCACCAACATGGTACTACATCAGGATGGGATAGTGTGTGATAGTTATCTTTGCTGGCCTTATTTGAACCAAAGTCACACTAGATGGAAGCATGCTTAGCAGCACGGGGCCACAGTTACCAAATTGCCGGACGCAATCCCCCTTTTTGCCTTGACCTGTGAACCAACAACCAACCATGATGTCATAATGACGTATGCGCAGTATACGGAGGTATACGGTCCAAGAAATAAGATATACGGAGGTGCACGAGTAATGGACACGTGCAATGAAGGTTGACGAGCACGTTGATGATCCGAGGCCGTGGAAGAAGCACGTCCTCCTACCAAGAAGTGCTGCAGTTGTAGGGCAGATCGTTCATCACTGAGCATATACAACGTCAGAAAACAGAGCTGAAATTGAGGTAGCAAGAGGGCCTAGGGGGGGATAGGGAGGTGGTTTTGACGGCATAAAAAGCTAGAATCCCTGCAAGTACCAAATTGCCACTCCGAGTACTTTTTGCCTTTGGGGAGAAACAACCAACCAACTAAACTGGCATTGCGTCTGGCAATTTGGAACTGTGGCCCCATGCTTAACAGTGAATATCAGCACCAGAGGATGCATGCTTTGTGGCTTCTAGTAGGTATAGTGTGTGCAATGGAGACCTCATTTGTGGTCAATTAAGTCACAGTCTTAGTGAAAGTTTGCAAAGGAAGTGAGAAGGAAGTGGGAATATGAGAACAGTGAATTATAGGCACTGGGAATCTTACCAGGATGGTGATTATGATTGATAACAAGACCCCTTTGTTTGCTTGCAAGACTGATACAAGTGTTGGACACTAATGACTGATGGTTTAACAAGATTTGCTCAGTAGCTAGCTATAGCTCTGTGAATAGATCAAATCTTGGCGCATGCTGCCGTACTGATGAAAGACTTTACAGTGTGTCAACAGGCAAATACGTCACAATTAGTTGCACCAATAGACACATATGATGGACAAACTTCAATGAAAGGCGCACTGGTCATACCTTTGACTTGGACTGAAAACAGTATAAAAGTGGACAAAGTGGCTTGAAGAGAAGACTTATATATAGGACTTAGACTAAATTTGTCAATGGAGGAATACTGATGCATTGTAGGTGTGTGTACCTTCCGGCCATTCTGCTTTCAGCTCTTTTGACTCTCTTGTTCAATCCTTCTTTGCAGTTGCCTTTCTCAGTCAGCTTGTATAGTCTGCGTTCTTGGCACTCCTCAGACGATCATTCGTGCGTATACCTTGTAATCCGACTTCTTGCTGTTTAGCCTCTCTTGCTGAAATCTCACATGATCTTGTTTGTGTCTTCAGTTGTCTAGCATAGTAGGTGCGGCCACATGCACATTATTAGTTAGTAAATCCGTCGCGCATGTGCTCTATAGCTATGTGGACAGACAGACGTGTACATACCCAGCACTGCGTCTTGGCGCTTTGGCGCTGAGACAAAAATTCGAGTGATGTGGGTAACTATTTTGCATAGAGCTAAACCACAATCTGATTGCTCAAGAGGGTGTCCCAATATTAAGGCAAAGGCTGCCTGGTAATTAAGAACAACGCCATTCCATTATGGACCCCTGGCTTTACTTTACTGGGTTTTGAGAGTGTTTACACTGCAATAAATTATATAAAAGACCATTGTGATAATTATGTCATCTGAGTTGCAAGCTTTTCACTCGATGGTATGGTGTTTTATACGTAGACCCTTGCAACACTGTACCATGTATCTTCTTGGAGCAGAGCTCAGTGCCTCCATATAAGGAGATTACTTGGGAATTCTCCTACTTTTGCATACTGAAGACCTGTAAGCCACTCCAGACTACATGTTTTACTGGACGTAATTGATGTGTCCAGATTGTTGTTTTTCACAATGTAATTGATGTGTCCAGATTGTTGTTTTTCACAATGTAATTGATGTGTCCAGATTGTTGTTTTTGTAATGCACGCTACCATGTTCTGTTGTAGTCTCGTGCCCACACGTCCATGCCCTGCCCACACGTCCATGCCCTGCCCACACGTCCATGCCCTGCCCACACGTCCATGCCCTGCCCACACGTCCATGCCCTGCCCACACGTCCATGCCCTGCCCCACCGGCAGAGAATGTCTGGCCAGTTGAGTTACATTTCTTGTCACAGAGGTGTAGGTATAATTGAAGCGCTGATTGCTCTAAGAATGGCAATTATCAGAGATTTTGAAAATAAACGCCCCTTTCTGTACTATTTGTCATGTAGCCCTACCTTCCAGTAGTCGGTGACATCGACTCTAGCCCCCAGAAACATCGGCTGCGAACAAAAGGGC
The DNA here is from genome assembly GCA_963931865.1 of Axinella damicornis. Lineage (NCBI taxonomy): Eukaryota > Metazoa > Porifera > Demospongiae > Axinellida > Axinellidae > Axinella > Axinella damicornis. Next base: position 8,189,995 of record OZ007516.1, on the reverse strand, counting down.
GGTAGACCTCTTCGTTATTCCGGTATTGCCATATAAGTTGGAGATGGCTGAAAGGTTCTTAGAAGCTACGTCATCAACCAACAGCAAAGTAAGTCCTCGTTACGAGCTGTTTAAACTGAGCTGTTTTTGACTCCTCGATCGATCGGTGATCATTCTATGGTAATTAGTAGTAAATTACGTGCACACTGTTCGATTTCATTGGCCATCTCAACTTCCGGATGGGAAAGGTGCTAGTGACAAGAAATGTCACCAGACCGGGCGTGCGTAGACAGAACTGGGCACGAGACTGCCCTGCATGACTATAAATTGTGTTGTGTTGTACACCTTTGGTTTGTCATAGGCAATTTCAATGGTGCCTCAGTGATAGGTGAACGGTAGCCTTGTTCCCAGGCTCTCGAGGAGAGAGCCTGGGACCGAGGCTAGGTGAATGGTAACTGATAACATGGCTGTAGGGATCAACAGTGGCAACAGCTAACATGGCTATAGGGATCAACAGTGGCAACAGCTAGCATAGTGTAAAGTCAACAATGTCACAGCAATCATCTAGTGTTCAGTCAGCTGGAATATTGTGCCGTGGTATACATGCACACTGTCCGTCCTGTAAGTCACACGTCTTGTATGACACAGATATGTATGTAATTCACTTGGTGCCCATATCGCTCATGCAAGCGCTTGCAGCAATGATTGGTTCTTCATAGTGTGTCTTTGGTTTTGAAACACTGTCAAGGTAACACAGCAGTCCATTCCAGTCTGACGTCAGTCTGACATCAGTACGGCAGTGTTGTACAGGTTCATGATCAGGTGTAGCTGCATCAGATCCAGCCAACCAACATGGTTGATTTGCACCTTGATACCTCCATTGGCAATTACAGTGCACCACTCTAGGCTTGACCCGAGGTCGTAGCTGAAACTGCACCCTTTGATCACTGCAACTGACAGTTGTGCCTCCTGTGGTAATCTGCACACATGTTCAGCCTGAATTGACCCAATTAGCATCTTACAACTGCAAAGAAATGTGTGTGTATTGATGACTAATGGTAATAGAATTACAAGTGCATACACAACCTCAAGCTATTATTGGGCCCCCGAACCATAGTTCCCCCCCCCCCCCCCCCCCCCCCCCCCCCCACACACACACACACACACCCAAAACTGAAATGATTCATTCTGCATGGATGAGCTTGTTGGTAATTAAGGTCATTGTGAGACTGTTGTAAACATCCTCCTCAGTAATCAATGCACATTCTTGTGGTGAAGAGTACCGGCAACAGAGACTCTCCACTGTGGTAAGCAAGGATGTAAAGTGTACTCTAATTACATAGCATCATGAATCTCTTAAAGTGCTTGTAGTAGCACTATGCTCTGATTCTGCAGAATCAGTTGATGTATAGGATCTACTATGTCGATGTGGAGGTTATTTGATTCATCCTCTGCTGGAAAGATTGTCCAAGGTGGAGACGAGGCTAAACTTTCCCAAGGAGGAAAACCACATAACCTCCGAGTCGACGTAGTAGATCCGGCTACTACCACAGATATAACCTCCAAGTCAAGTTAGTAGCTGGATCCGGCTGCTAGGACAGTGCTATAGACGATTCAATTACGTCATTGCGGAGGATCCTCCGCGATGACGTAATTGAATCGCGATAACCTCCACGGTACATCAAAGGATCGCCCACATACTGTGGGGTAGGAGAAATCTTTAGCTGCACTGTTGCAACAGTTGCCAGTCACATGTGCTGACCTCACTTGCATGCTATGGGAGTAACAAACTATCTGATCTTTGACCTTCATTATTGACCTTTTCCATGATTGTACATTGCCATGCAGGACCTGTATATGAAAACCATTATGATGTGGGACTTCTGAAGACAAATGTTCTATATGTCTGTCTGTCTATCTATCTATCTATCTATCTATCTATCTATCTATCTATCTATCTACCTATCTATCTATCTACCTACCTATCTACCTACCTATCTACACCTGGTGCTGGTACACTGTGGCCGGCTGCAGAACTATAGTCCAGCACCATGCAGAGTGGGCTCACTTTAGTTTAGAATCGACCATTTGCTGCTGTATGTGCATGTATGAACATTTGGATGCAACTGCTACGAAGAAAGGAAACCAAAACAGCCTGAGTGACAGTGAGTGTGGGGCTACTGTGTCATCCCACCAGCTTGTACTCTTGTATCTTTTTATACTTGAACATCCTCTGAAGCAGCAAAAGTTCACCATTCAACTACTGTAATCTGAGAATGATTTCTTTTACAGAAACTACACTATCGTGCAAAAACCTAGCTAATCCACTATCGGTTGTTAAGTTGCTTTGCAGATGAATATGCTGTGACGTATAAATATTTTCAGTGATGTGGGCTGGTCAAAACAGGTGCAAGCAGTGGGGTGATAATTATGGTAGCCTCCTTGCTGAGGCAGGCTGTCCTCTAGCCTCGTTCCCAGGCGCTCTTGGTAATTGGGGAGCGCCTGGGAACGATCGAGGCTAGCTGTCCTCCTTTCAATTTCCTTTCTTTTTCAGATGAATATGCTGTGACATGTACATGTACACAAGTGTGTGGGCTGGTCAAGAGGTGCAAGCAGTGGGGTGCTACGGTAGCCTCCTTACTGAGGCAGGCTGTCTTTTCGATCTTTTGCAGATGAATATGCTGTGACGTATGGGCTGGTCAAAAGAGGTGGACAGTTGGGTGCTATATTATCCGTACTGAGTCTGCTTTTGATCCCTTTTGCAGTTGAATAATTATGCTGTAACATAATTATGCATAAGTGTGGGCTGGTCAAAAGAGGTGCAACTGGTGGGGTGACATATTATAGTAGCGTCAAACTCAGGCTGTCCTGCTTTCAACTTCCTGCTAGCTATAGGCACTACCATGCGTGTATGAGACAGTAATACCTTTGAAGCCATGATGGCAATAACCTTCAATTTTAAGTCCAGTTGCAACTAGCTATAGCTCACTGTAAGAACAGAAGGGTTATTGTTATTTTAACCCAGCTACAGACATCTCCTGCGGTTGCAGCTGCCAAGAAATTGTATGGTTACAGGAAGCCTTGCAGTCTCGGTACTGGAAGCGATATACGCACTGGGTAAAGTTCTGGGAACTTGAAAGCCATGTACTGCATGTGCAGGAGACATCTGCATACCACAATGTTACATGAAACCATCTCAGAAAGAGCAATCAGAATAGGTCATGTTCCACATCACTCAGTCTTCTGTAGCATTCCTATACTCCTCCTTACACACTCGGAAAGTTGACCTTAAGAGGGCTAATTGGTTGACCTTAAGAGGGCTAATTGGTTCTCTTTTCAGATATCTACGTGTATACCGTACGATGCAAATTAATCTTCTTTCTTCAGACGGGTTAGTTCAAAATTGCTTGACTCCCTCTACCACAGGAGGCACTGAGATGCAACTGAGGTGCATTACCTAGAGCCTCATTAAAGCATGCAACCTTCTCTTTTTACAGTAAACTATACTCTTCAGAGTACATAGCCTCGTTCCCAGGCCCTTGCCCAGCTTTTCGTCACTTAATTGTACTAGCGACGGGTAAACTGGGTGGGGCCTGGGAATGAGGCTACAGATCAGAGTACATAGCATAATGAGCAGTGAGTCAGTGATATTAGTGTTCATTCCTCCTGCAATGTGGGTCACATCACCTGTGCGCCTGTCACCTACCCTGCTCGAATACTGAACACCACTCAAGAGGAATGTCCTCCTAATCACGAGCGGGAGAGCATCAGGGCTGTGTTGGGGCAAGACTTTCGCAACATTTTGCAGAGCTGTTTAGGTAAGACATATGGTTCACTGTTATTATATACAACTTTACTCTGCTCTTCCCTCCAGGAATTGTATGTCCGAACCTCACCAACCCTGACAATGGGCAAGTGGTTAATTAAGGTACTTTATGGCAATGTTTCTGGCACCGTGGCAAACTACTCCTGCAATGCAGGCTACAGACTGCTGGGGAATGCGATCAGGACATGTAGCAGTACTGGTGTGTGGTCAGGGGTAGCCCCCACTTGCCAGAGTAAGGCACTGAATGGCATGTTCATTTCAAGGACACATGTATGTACATTCCTAATAGCTGTCGGATATAGCTATCACCCCATTTATGAGTGTGGTCTGGGGTAGCCCCCACCAGAGTAAGGCACTGAATGGCTTGTACATTTCTATATCACCACATTGCAAGAATACTACTGTGTGGTCCATTTTGATCAACATCTTTCCCGTGCAGGTATTGTGTGCCCTTACCTTCCCAATCCTGGAAATGGTCAAGTTGTTCCGCAGGCACATGGTGGCAATGTTCCTGGCACCGTCGCTACCTACTCCTGCAATGCAGGCTACAGACTGCTGGGGAATGCGATCAGGACATGTGGCAGTAGTGGTGTGTGGTCTGGGGTTGCCCCCACTTGCCAGAGTAAGGCACTGAATGGCATGTTCATTAAATTAAAGGACACATGTATGTACATATTCCTTGTAACAGCTGTTTATATTAAATGCAGCAAGAATACTTCAGTGTGGTCCATTTCATTCAGCATCTCTCCCATACTCTCCACTCAGGGATTGTGTGCCCTAACCTTCCCAATCCTGGAAATGGTCGAGTTGTCCTGCATGCACATGATGCTAGCTCTGTAGTGAACTACTCCTGTGACACTGGCTACAGACTGCTGGGGAATGTGATCAGGACATGTGGCAGTACTGGTGTGTGGTCTGGGGTAGCCTCCACTTGCCAGAGTAAGGCACTGAATGGCACGTTGATTTCAAGGACACATGTACAGTCAAACCTCCGATAGTGGACCCTCTGAGATAGGGACACAATATAATAAACCTCTCTACAAAGGACGCTTTTCAAGGTCCCAAATAATTGGTTTGCCTATGGTTCTAATACATTTTGAACCTCAGAGAAGAAGACAACCTCTCTACAAAGGACAAAAGACTTGAATTTATATTGTTCCCAAAGTGTCCTTTGTTCGGAGGTTTGACTGTATGTACATTCGTCTATATCACCCCATTAATTTTAAGAATACTAGATCCATTTCAATCACCATCTCTCCCATACTCTCCACTCAGGGATTTTGTGCCCTAACCTTCCCAATCCTGGAAATGGTCAAGTTGTTCTGCAGGCACATGATGGTAATGTTCCTGGCTCTGTGGCAAACTACTCCTGCGACACTGGCTACAGACTGCTGAGGAATGCGATCAGGACATGTGGCAGTAGTGGTGTGTGGTCTGGGGTAGCCCCCACTTGCCAGAGTAAGGAACTGAAATGATATGTAAACAAATTCATAATGGCTGTCTGTAATAGTATGCAGTGGCGTAGCCAAGCTGGGGCACACTGGGGCACGTGCCCTACCAATTGGGGGTTGTGCCCTACCATTTGAGGTGTGCCCCAACATTAAATAATTAACCAGGTACCAGTGTGGAGTTTGTTTTGACTGCAGGACGTCACCAAAGGATCAGAGCTACACGATAACATCGTGACTGCAGAAGGCACTGACTGTCCACATATGTGAAGGTGCCACGAGAGCCCATCCTGATAACTGAAAAGTGAAGGTGAAATTTTTGCGGGCTTCGCACAGACTGATCAACACTACACGCCTCTATACACTACCTTCGGCAGTGTGCCCCTGTAGTGCCCTACCAATTCTACACTTCTGGCTATGCCACTGATAGTATGGATGCATGCAAGAATACTAGCTACTGTGTGGTCCATTTTGATCAACATCTCTCCATGGTACACCGCAGGGATTGTGTGCCCTAACCTTCCCAATCCTGGAAATGGTCGAGTTGTTCAAGCAAATAGTGGCAATGTTCCTGGCACCGTGGCAACCTACTCCTGCAATGCAGGCTACAGACTGGTGGGGAATGTGATCAGGACATGTGGCAGTACTGGTGTGTGGTCAGGGGTAGCCCCCTCTTGCCGGAGTAAGGCACTGAAATGATATGTAAACACATTCCTAATTGCTGTCTGTATGGATGCAGCACGGATACTACTGTGTGGTCCATTTTAATCAACATAATATCTCCCGTGCAGGGATTGTGTGCCCTAACCTTCCCAATCCTGGAAATGGTCGAGTTGTTCCGCAGGCACATGGTGGCAATGTTCCTGGCACCGTCGCTACCTACTCCTGCAATGCAGGCTACAGACTGCTGGGGAATACGATCAGGACATGTGGCAGTAGTGGTGTGTGGTCTGGGGTTGCCCCCACTTGCCAGAGTAAGGCACTGAGTGGCATGTTCATTTAAAGGACGCATGTATGTACATATTCCTTGTAACAGCTGTTTATATTAAATGCAGCAAGAATACTTCAGTGTGGTCCATTTCATTCAGCATCTCTCCCATACTCTCCACTCAGGGATTGTGTGCCCTAACCTTCCCAATCCTGGAAATGGTTGAGTTGTTCTGCATGCACATGATGGTAATGTTCCTGGCTCTGTAGTGAACTACTCCTGCGACACTGGCTACAGACTGCTGGGGAATGTGATCAGGACATGTGGCAGTAGTGGTGTGTGGTCTGGGGTAGCCCCCACTTGCCTGAAATGACATGTACACACATTCCTAATGGCTCTTTGTATGGATGCAGCACAAATACTACTGTGTGGTCCATCATAATATCTCCCGTGCAGGGATTGTGTGCCCTAACCTTCCCAATCGTCGAGTTGTTCAAGCAAATGGTGGCAATGTTCCTGGCACCGTGGCTACCTACTCCTGCAATGCAGGCTACAGACTGGTGGGGAATGCGATCAGGACATGTGGCAGTACTGGTGTGTGGTCTGGGGTTGACCCCACTTGCCAGAGTAAGGCACTGAATGGCATGTTCATTTGAAGGACACATGTATGTACATTCCCTATATGTCACCTCATTTAATGCAGCAAGAATACTACTGTGTGGTCCATTTCAGTCAGCGTCTCTCCCATACTCTCCACTCAGGGATTGTGTGCCCTAACCTTCCCAATCCTGGAAATGGTGGAGTTGTTCCGCAGGCACATGGTGGCAATGTTCCTGGCACAGTGGCTACTACTCCTGCAATGCAGGCTACAGACTGCAGGGGAATGCGATCAGGACATGTGGCAGTACTGCATGGTGTGTGGTCTGGGGTAGCCCCCACTTGCCAGAGTAAGGCACTGAAATGATAATTATGTAAACACATTCCTAATGGCTGTCTGTATGGATGCAGCAAGAATATACTACTGTGTGGTCCATTTTGATCAACATCACTCCCGTGCAGGGATTGTGTGCCCTAACCTTCCCAATCCTGGAAATGGTGGAGTTAATTGTTCCGCAGGCACATGGTGGCAATGTTCCTGGCACCGTGGCTACCTATTCCTGCAATGCAGGCTACAGACTGCTGGGGAATGCGATCAGGACATGTGGCAGTACTGGTGTGTGGTCTGGGGTTGCCCCCATTTGCCAGAGTAAGGCACTGATTGGCTTGTTGGTTTTATATCACCACATTTAATGCAGCAAGAATACTACTGTGTGGTCCATTTTGATCAACATTTTTCCCGTGCAGGGATTGAGTGCCCTAACCTTCCCAATCCTGGAAATGGTCGAGTTTTTCAGGCAATTGGTAGTAACGTTCCTGGTACGGTGGCTACCTACTTCTGCGATGCTGGCTACAGACTGTCGAGGAATGATATCAGGACATGTGGCAGTACTGGTGTGTGGTCTGGGGTAGCCCCCTCTTGCCGGAGTAAGGCACTGAAATAGCAAGCTCATTGCAAGGACTCATGTATCCACATTCCTAATAGCTGTGTATAAGGATGCAGCAAGAATGATACTAGTGTGTGGTCCATTTATCAATGTCTCTCCTTGCAGGGTGTCCTCACTGTGAGATACCATAGTTATCACATAATACATGCGGTGATGAATGAACTCCATGCAGTTGAGACAGAAGTATACAGCAGCAACAAACAAACTAACAAAATAACCTGTGATGTATTTAGTGGTGTCTTATGATCTGTACCTTATATTTGAATAGTGTTATTCATTTAGCATGTTTGCCGGACGGACAACCCACTCCTGGTAGCCGTTGCAATCCCAGATGTGACTCGCCGTAGCGCAAGCTAAATGTTAGTCTCGTGCCCAGACGTCAATATGTCCATATGCATGTGGCACATGAAGGGCTGCAGGGGCGGATACAGGTTTTATGAAAGGGGGGGGCACCATATATGAAACGCTGCCGGAGGCAGTGCATAGAGGCGCGTAGTGCCGATCAGTCCGCGCGAAGCGCGGAAAAAATTTTTCGCCTTCATTTTTCACTTCTCAGGATGGGCTCTCGTGGCACCTTCGCGCTTTGCACTGCAAGTTCCAGATGTACGAGGATTGCAGGTCCCAGGGCCGCCATGAGCTTCTTCCTTGCTTATTTCGCTCACGAATGTAATACGTACGTACACGGAGGGGTATACTAGATCGTGGTCTCGTTCCCAAGCCGTTCGGTTTCAGGCAACGCACGATATTGCGAGCTGAGGAGGCCATGGCGCCAGGCCAGGAGTTGCAACATAGCGGCAGCTAGCTATATAAAAAAAATTTTTCCTCTAGCCAGGGGGGGGGGGGGGGGGGGGGGCACCGGCCCCCCTGGCCCCCCCCCTGGATCCGCCACTGGGCTGGGCACGAGATCAAGACCAGCAGACAATGCTACGCACACACTACTGGCAGAAGCGCATGAGCCGCTGATGGTGGCTCATGCACTCCTGCTACTGGCATGCACTGTTTCACTATGCAAGCCTATGTAAACTTTCATGAGAAACAGTAATGCATGCACTTTATTCGACTCATGGATCACTGAAACTGCTCTTAAGTAGGTTGTTCTTTTTGCCATGTATAGGAATACCTACAAGCTAGAAGCTGGAGGAGGTGGATTGCATAACAAAAACTTTTGAGCTCCTGTGCTGAATGTGCATAATGAAACAATTGAAGCTGAATATTATTCAAAATTAAGAATTAAGTGCATACACAGTATGCAATCAGCGTATATGCGTAACTTGTATAATATACAGTGCGAGGTCCACTGCTGGTAACCACTCCTTGCGTGGTTTTAACCAATTAAGCATTTTGGGCCGTGCATGCCTCTCTTATTGAGAGAAGCTCTAGTGTACAAGAAAATCTGTCACTCAAATATAGCTATCCTTTTAAAAGCTTTGCCTTTGTACCACTACCTCAGTCAAGGATGCTTCATGCCACTGATCGGTGAGTGTCTACACCATAGCCTACACAGTGTACTCATCCCACTGGACGGGCAGCTGGGATGTAACCTATACATGTAGAAAAAATTTTTGGTCACCCATAACAACCTAGTTACATAGCAACAAGTTTACAGCTTGTTTTTGAATTGTTTGGGCAGCTGTTTTGTAGTGAAAAGAACGATGAATGAAGCTGGATGACGAAAAGGACTGAATACAGCCTTCTTTTGACGTTGAAATGAGGTTTGCTAAATCAAATTATTGCTGGATGGGTAGGGAGAGTTGGCATGCCATCAAAAAGCTTTTAAACCTACCATTCCTGATTCTCAAGGTCAGGTATCCAGCAATAAAAAATAAGTTATGGTTTCTTTTGTTACAGGGTGGTTATAGTAATGAATTCAAATGTACGTAGCACTACCTCTAAAGGGGTGATTACCAATAATTGGAAAGCTTTAGAAGTTATGTAAATATACCACAGGAAGGTCCCCCTAGAACTTATTACAAATCGGACATGTGCCAAACATAGCATAATGAGGGGGTGAGTGGTGAAATTAGTAGCAATGATGATCGACATGTTATAGGCAATATCAATCTCGGGTGCTCTAAGGGTTCCAATGGCATACATGGCCATCGCAAGCAGGTCGCCTTGAGTATTGCCTTCCCTGGAAAGCATACACTGGCCATCAATGAAGAGCCATGAGTTGTCCCCGGTAGGTGTTCGTTAGAACGGCTGACATAGCAGGGCAGATGACCTCGCAGTTGACCAGTGTGACTCGTCTGTTCAACCTGTTGAACACATTAGTAGCATCAACCAAAATCATTGCCTCAGTGTCATCATTGTCCAAGATGGTTCTCATGGCATGGACAGCCACCTCACACCCCGCTTCCTGCCCTGCACACAACTGGATGAAGCCAACAGCATCTTGGAGATCCTGCCTCATGACTCTCATGATGGCTTTTCCGATGATTCTGCGAACGACTTCTCCCACTCCCACCGGTCGCACTCCTGGACATTTGTCCAGTGCAACAAGCTGACACGCGGTGTATGCCATCAAGCCGGATGGGTTGACATATGTCGTGCAGATTCTCCTGGCAATAGCAGCCAAAGCTGAGCACAAATCGTTTGATTTTTGTCCAAATGCAGTGCAGAGCATTCTCCACATCATTGCAGTGACTCCAGAGGGACCGGCAGAGCCAGTTGTAAGCAGTGCAGACTTCCGTACGGCTTCAGGTGTTATATTGTCAAAGATAATGGGGTCGAAACTATCACCTGGCGTTTCACTCACAATAACATCGGCATTCACAGGTTCGGGGTCGGGATGTTTATCCTCAAGAACGTCTCTAACTGTTCTGCCTGACCCATCATTGACGGCTTCATCAAGGCGCAGTGGACCAGATTCTGTGAGATGTTGTAATGCAGCCTTCACTCTTCCTTCCATCATCATTTGTGCAAACTTGCAGGCTTCCTTGGCCTCACCTCGTCTCGCAGACAAAGATGTCTTCAAGGACTTCTGAATAGCTTTCCCTTCTCTGAGGAGCTCTGGAATAGCGTAGTCACAACAGTCACAAAAGCCGAATGCCAGCACGTGGCATGGCAGTTGATGTCCATGTTCCTGGAATAACAGTCACAAACGGTCTAAATGCAGCGCATGGCAATGATGGCATGGCAGTAGTTGACCAGTTCCTGGAATAGTGCAGCCACAACACTGAGACACAAACGCTCGAAATGCAGTATGTGGCATGGCAGTTTGTGGCATGGCAGTTCGATGCCCATTTCATGGAATAACAACGGTCAATTTCTATCGATCTAGCGATACAAATAAATCATACGGTAGTCTGGTACCGAGACTATGCAAAGAGTTGGTGCACCGGATTCCGGAAGCAGAGCCGCCAAAGTCCTGATAATCCTTCCATCAGCAGTGACAGGAGCTGTGATTACTATCTGATGGGGATCACATGTAGCGGGAGAACAGTCTTCCATGCTTGGATCAGCTACTGAAGCCATTTCATGAAGCAGCTGGTCTGGGAATAGCCTCGTTCCCAGGCCGTTTTGGGAAACGGCCTGGGAAACGGCCTGGGAACGAGGCTAGGTCTGAGAACGGATTTCTCCCTGTCTGAGTCGCAGGCTTCCTGTTTGAGGGTGTAGCCGGAAGCCCCAAACAGAAAAAGAGTCTGGCCTGCGAGACTAAGAATGTAGCATATCGACTAACGTTCTAGCGAACGACCTACTGACCTTTCCAGCAGAATTTATATGGAAATTGTACATATCAACGTTTGCGTGTAGCTAGAACGCGGCGCACGTTCTGTACTTCCGTGTATTGGATGTCTTCACATTTTATGGCGGTGATTAGCTATTTCTGGAAGGAGCAAAGTAAATAACTATTGTACATGTGCACTGTACAAAAAAAACAACATTGAGACAGGATGGCAGTTTGTCGACAATTGAACTGCAACTTCACGGAAAGTTCAGTGTAATCTGTGGGATCACGTGAGGATTCTATCACTGGGCCTTGGGACTGCATGGGACATGCATGATCTGAAGACACAACTGATAATAGGTAGCTAACCAGTGGCGGATCTAGAAATTTGTAAAGGGGGGTTCGGTTTGCACATACACGTCGGCGGTGCGCAGAGCTGCGAAGTGGTGATCAGTCCGCGCGAAGCGCGGAAAATTTTTTTACGTGTTCTTTCTAGCGATCAGGAAGCGCTCTCGTAGCATCTCTGCGCATTCTGGACATGTTCCCAGACGCAAAGAAGATTGACTAAGTAACCAGTAAGTATCGATGTGTGGGACTGTTAGCTTCCTTCTTTTCATCGTCGACGGATTACAACCACGACAGTCGATTGAACACTGCGTTATTGCTTTATTTTCTAATTATACGTATACTGAACAAAAGTAATTGATGTAAAATTAAAATTGTGTAGCAGCGTAAACCTAGCTAGCTCAAGACTATGTCTGCCTTCAGGCTTTCAGCCCGCGAACGGTCAAGGTATTACCAACCACAGCTACAATATTACAGTAGTTTATGTTAACAAGGGTCAAAAGGGGGGTTCGCTCGCACCCCTAGATCCCCCCTAGATCCGCCACTGCTAACTGGTATGCTAAAAAAGTACCCATTATTATTCTCGCATTATGCTCCAATTATTCTTGCATTATGCTCGATGCTTTCTGGTACAGGCATTATGCCCAAAATTATGCCAGCATAATCTGCCCAAGGCTACCCCCATTAAAAATTTTCCTGGATCGGCCCATGATGCAGGATACTAGCTAGCTATTTGAAGAAGATGAGCTGTGGGAGGTGTCTTATTAACAGGACTTCTATGGTGTGCCAGATCCCACACCTTCAACGGTAGGAGTGTGTAGCAGCCAGTTAAAAACGAGAGCTCATCTGCATGGTCTGGAATAGCACCCTGGTGTGCTACATGTACAGGACATGGTTTCCATGGTAACTTTGGTTTCAATGAACATGCATAATTATGGTTCCAAATAAGCTAGCCTCCTATCAAGGGCGGCGGAAGCACGGGGGCTAAGGGGGCTGTAGCCCCCCTCAAGTGCTCGAGTAGGGGGGCTTAGCCCCCCTCAAGTGATCGAGTAGGGGGGCTTAGCCCCCTTTTCCAACAAAACGTACACTGCCTATATAAAGGCAGTTCTCTACCTTTCAAGACTTACCTCTAGCAGCAGTTTATTGTGTACAGTCAGTCAGTCAGTCAGTCAAAGTTTAATGTCCCCTGCAGAAGCAGTCGGCCCAAAGTTGGACCTACAAGTAGCATGCAGTATTATGTGTAGCTTATACCTGAGAATAAAAGTATGCGGAGATGCTACGAGATGGCTTCCTGACACGGAAAGCCACGCATGGAAAAAATTTTCCACGCTTCGCGCAGAATACTGATGGCCTGCTTCACAGCCTCTGCAGACACGCTTCGCACCTCCGTACTTCAGCCCCCCTCGACTGGGCAATCTTCCGCCGCCACTGCCTCCTATACCCAGGCCATTCACACTGCCAGTGTTTGATTGCTTGCAGTATGCAAATACGGCTGGGGAAGGCCTCGGAGATCTGGTCACAGCGGCCATGCTGGCAGGTATGGACATACTAGGCCATCCATTATAATACCTATTTTCGCGTCGATCTGTACCCAGCATTGTGTTGTCAACGCTCTAACATCCAGCCTTTGGACAGGCAGTACATGTACAAGATTCTTTGTCCGGCACCGCCCCCCGTCTGTGTACCTGATGGCCCTGTATGTGACCAGATCTCCCAGGCCTTCCCCCCACCGCATTTGCATGCTGCAAGTGATCAAATATTGGTGGTGGGAATGGCCTGGGAACAAGGCTACAAATAAGGTGTGCACAAGCAAAATTGCCATGGTGACAATCAATTCCTTCTGTGGAAACCCTGATTTCATGTCAGTGTTACCATGGAAACGATTGTAGCACCCCCAGGATGCTATTCCAGATCGTGAATCAGCACTTAGGTTGCCTAAGGCTTCAAGGTATGGGTTCACACTTAATTTGCACCCCAGAAGTCTTGTCTTCACCTAAGTCAAAAATTTAAAAGAACTCTCCCACATTCCCAAAGGAAATCACATTGCATATACCCTTTCGAGTCAAAATATTAAAGAGCTCTCTCTCACAGCTGTACTTAAGGTACCTAGTACCTATTCAAATCTCCAAACTAGGTTGATAGTTGTAGCTATTGGTCCCTCCCCTACTAAAATCAATAAGCATAAAACAGCTTTTGGCCTTTCTGCTAATTAAAACAGAACATGTTATGCAACTTAAGGGTCCCACCCACATTCTGCCTAAATACTTTATAGTGAACACATAGCTACACTGGACAGCCTAGAAAGCTATCAGAGAACGCGATAGCGTTCTCTATTTAGGGATGGCCAAGGAAATTTCATACTGATGCACTACCAGGAAAACGGTCCAAGAAGCTACAACCCCCAAACCAAGCATGCAGACAGCTGACACTGCCTAGCAGTTCACAAAAACACTCGCAAACGTACCTTAGAGTACGCGGGAGTCGAGAAACAAGTCGCTGAAAAATTCCGATTTTGTCATCTTGTTTCTTCTTTCTTCTTCTTTCTCATAGTCAAGCATAGCTCACCAACGGAAGCAGTCCTTGACCTCATTCAAGCACAGAATAACACCGCTTTCGCCATAGTAGAGTCTTTGAGCCCTTTTTTATCTGCGAACTGGCAAGAACAGCAGTTTTAGCTAGCTACAAAATTCTAGCACGACGCCATTTTGCAATGAGGCATGGCAACCAGAGGTCACGCGTTCAAAGGTCAAAGGTCAATACAAATTGCGCATGCGCAGTTCACATGCAAGCGCATGTTGTGTTCTTTGTGGTTGTGATGACTGCGTTTGACACACTTACTGAATCCTTGTCAATCCATCATCTGGTAGGTCACTACCGCTGAGAGAACTTTCAACCAACCTGTTCTTGTCAAGATCTATCGTGACTGTGCCATCATGGGGGCGTGGCTTTCTTTTCATGACGTAGCTACAGTGCCGCGAACATGTACCAATACTGACCACGTGCACTTGTGACCAGTACTGTGAGGCTGGAGTTTTGAACTTCATTACATGGAGCCATTGCAAGTACGAGACCTATAATTATGACTGTCGACATCAAGCTCTATGATCTGATGAGGCCCCACCACCTCCCATGCAAAGACTAGCTATAATAAACGTTGATCACAACTAGCAACATGGGCATGCAACAATATTATCAAAATGAAGCATCAAAGCGGCTTAGCCTGCTCAATGCCCAGCAGAAGGTCCACATCCATCACCCCCATACAGCAACCTGTTGATAATATAGACTGCAAACCAAAAGGTTTATTCATTAACATAATGCCACCCTAAACTAGTGACATGCATCATCTTTGTACTTTGCAAAGACTAAGGGAGCAGTTGTATACATGAAAGACACTGCACTCTGCAAATTGATTGCTATCCCAATTACAAGATTTCATAGGAAGTGTGTACAAGTGGGCATCTCAAGTGGATAGCACTTACAAAGTTATGATAACAGTAAAATTAGTGACACGAAATGCATTCCTTGACCATAATTATGAGAAACTTCTAATGATACTTCTCTAGTCCAATTCCTACAAAAGTTCCTGCGACTCAGGGTACCCTTACAGTGATACCTAGCCTCCTTCCTAATGAGGCTAAGTGATACCATGACTAATAACTACATTTTTTTATAAATGTGATGGGACTAGTACTGAGGCTGGTTAATGGCATTTCCCCTTGTTTCTTAGGTTTTTTGTGAGGTGCATGGAATGTGACAGGCCATCACTAAATCCCCTAGAATTTTTGGGGAAAATTTTATTGCACCACAGATTTAAAACTCATATTTCCTCCCAAAAGCTTTGTTTCGTAAATTTCACAACCCAGAGGAAATTATGGCACAGCCCACTTCAATCTGATCAACCAAAAGCCTATCCACACCAGCTTTCTGCTGACATGTATGTCAGAGAGTTTTGGTCACAAATCTACTCTCACTGACCGCAAGCTATCAAAGTAGTGTAAACAGATCAATTAACAGCATGAGTGACATCATCTCATTAAATATTCATAGCCAAATTGTGCAATTGATACTGGCACACACAGTAGCTAGCTGCACATATAGCTATGTGTGTGTTCATTGTCGTGTTGTGTTCTGGATCGGATGAATTGCAATGTTGGCTGATTGGAGATATGATGAACTTTAGATACTTCAAGGCTATGCTGTTAATGCAAGTATTGCACAGTGCGTGATTTTAGAGAGCGCCGGTGAATTTTATAGCTTACATAGCTAATTATGACTGACTTTGTTAGCTGTTAGCTAAAGTCACTAAAATTTCATTAATCTCAGGTACAGTGCTGTAATGGTCACCTCGGGACCAGTATTCTTTGGCCGCTATAGACAGGTGGCTGCTTTAAGCAGGTCATTTTGTACATGTAATTTAGCGCAATTTGAACCAGCAGTAGCTATGACCTTTGTAGAGAGGTGCATGGCTTCCTTAAACAGTGTACCTCTCAATTTCAAATATCCATAAGGACACTGTTGATATAACTGTGAATGCCATTGTTCTGTCAACTATGTACACCAAACAAGAGGGCAAAGGTCAACTGTATAAGGGTATGCATATTTCAATTGGGTCTACTGCTGGTGTTTCCTGCATGGAATTGTATTGACTTTTTCCAAGAATAATGTACAGCTTAGCTATAGCTAGCCACAACTTCCAGAAGGCAGCTTGTGCGATAACATGCCAATATCAGCAGCCATAAGTACTGCAAGCGATGAAAAGCTGGGCGTGGGACTGGGAACGAGGCTAGTACCATCTGCATGTCTGAAGCTATAGTAGGAGGCTCATCGGCATGCTCTTCCATAAATTTTATCGCTAGCGCTATACTGACAAACAATCACACCTGAAACTCCGTGCCTCTTTTAAGCGTACCGTAAGTATAATCTATTGTAACTTGTTGTGTTGTGTTGTACTAGTTCTTTGTTTGTGTACTCTGTTGTAACTTGTTGTGTTGTGTTGTACTAGTTCTTTGTTTGTGTGCTCGCTCTTTGATTACTAGAACTGTATTTAGCTTAGCTACTAGCTATTTTCTGGTGTCCGGAAATAACAAAATTATGTAAAAAAACAAACAGACTGTAACTGCATATATAGCCAAAACATAGTCACCTTAAACAGCCTGCCTGTGTAATGTTTGGTGCCTGCATGTGGTTGTGTAGTTGCATTGCTGGAGCTAGCTACATGCTTGTTCACTCATGCTGGGACCCAATTGGTTTGGAACTGCTGTTGCTAATAATATGCATTTTGGTTAGTAGCTACTGCCTCTAGCTTCCAGTAATAGCCATCTGTCTAAGAGACTGTGCATGAATTGGAATATTTGATGTTGATACCAGCTGCAGATGATGCATGTCAATCTGCACCCACAGCAAGAGTGCAAAGTCCATAGCGCATCGTCACTGTGACAGCAGCATTACGGATGGGAACCGACCCTATCAATAGGCTGTAAGGCTATAGATGCGCAGTAAGCCCAAACGTTATGAGATGTTTACAATCCTTTACCACATAGCTAATATTCACAGCCAACAGCTGGTTCCGATTGAAGTGAATACAATACACACGCCAACTATTCAAGAATGCATTCATATTTTGACATGAAGCCATTTACTACTATTGATGAAGTGCATGTTTCCTTGTAGGCTGATGATGCAGATAGTCCATGGCTCCCTGACTGCTCTGGCTTACGATCTATTAGCCTCATTCCCAGGCCTTCTCACCCCAGCATTTGTCACTTGCAGTAGCTACTAACGTTAGTACTAGTACTGCAAGCGACAAACGCTGGGGTGAGAAGGCCTGGG
This sequence comes from Axinella damicornis, assembly GCA_963931865.1. Taxonomy (NCBI): domain Eukaryota; kingdom Metazoa; phylum Porifera; class Demospongiae; order Axinellida; family Axinellidae; genus Axinella; species Axinella damicornis. The sequence goes on along the minus strand of OZ007516.1, from coordinate 8,172,426 downwards.
AACAAGGCCAACTATCTATTACTTGCTCCCATTGGCACTGCGAGAAAAAAAAAAGACTCCCAAACAATACTAACAGGAGCTCCTTTGCAAATTTGCAATAACAGCACCAACCTACATTTGCAGTATAATGGTAGAAAGAGATGTAGTAATGATGTTGTTAGGGCAGAGGTTAATTGCCGCAATTCATACATTTGCCTCATGGGTATATAGCTATACTGCAATCTTACTGCATACACTAAAAGCGCTTGCATGGTGTAGCTAATTAATCAGAATGAGCTCAAACATTATTATTTTATCAGATGGAAGAACCTTAACCAGATTTCTTCCGTTATATGCACATGCTGCATGCATCTGTGATTGTGAAGGTTGTCGCCATGGAAACCACCATGGTAAAACCATCTAATAGTTTTGCAGTGCTGAATTGGCCTTCCAAGTAATCTAAGACGTGCCACACCTTATCCTTAGGCTACACGATTGGGCACAACAGACTCTGCCACATTCTGAATAAATTAGTCTGGAGCCACTCTGGAGCTTGCGTGATTGTTCAATCATGTAGCTAGTTCCTACTTCGTGCATCATGGCACTGACAGCCTGCACCTTCATTCTTGGAATTTGATATAATTATACAGCAGGAACTTGATAATTAGGACAATATCTGATCTCACTATTTCATTTAGTCAAGGTTTCAAAGGATGACCACAGCTTGTTGCGTACTAGATGGTCTTAATGTGTGTTTGCTTCCTTGTGGCTTAGGGGCAAAGATAAAGATGAACCTGACCATGTGCAGTATAGAGTAGCAAATGCATCTAGTCTTGGATAAGCTATAAATAACTCTGGTCTTGACTGTAGTGTTCATATGCACCATGGTGTAGTGTACGTGTGAGCGTACTGTACTCCAATAAAGTGTGTGCTTGTTCATGGAATTGCAAGTTAGTCTGACTTGCAATTCCTCTTATCGATTTTTTGGCTATGACTTCTTATAGCTAGTTGCTGAGCTTCCAGTAGCCAGTGTGAAGAACCGAGTGGGATCTAGTCGCAGCTCATGCATCAGTGTTTAATGAATTTGTGTTCCAAATTCCAATGCATGCTATAGCCAATCTTGTACGATCACTGCATGCAAAGCAGTAGAACTGCTATAATTGAAAAGTTTGTATAATAGTTGTGTGAAGTGAAATGCAAACTATATAATTATAGAAGCCTGCAATAAATTTGACATCGACTCTGCTCTGGATATAGACCATGGAGAATTACAGGAATTGCATGGCCATAGGTTTCATCACTGAAATACAGGCAGAAATAATTGAACCCCTCAGAAAACCAGAGTGGTCTAACCCACAAACATTGAACTAGCATGTTTCATGAGCTGCTGAAATTTCAAGAATTTCAAATTTCGGTCATATGCTCATACCCATTGCATATTCCATTTTTGTGAAATTCATGCAATCTCCAGTACTTGATCTTGGGTTAGGCCACTCTGGTTCTGAGGGGTTCACAATTTATTGTGCTGATTCGGAACATGAACGTAGCTCGACTTTGTTCCCAGCTAGCTATAGTGTTCTCCCAAAGAGGAGACAAGAAAGAAAGCAATGGATTGTGTCCATCCGTTAAACCGGTTTACTGGATCCACCCATACAACATAAGCTGGGGAAGAGCCTGGGAACGAGAACATAAGTATGAGGTCCCTTTCTGGACAGCTAGTGCTGCAGCTGCCACATCCTGCATGCCGCATAGGTTTAGTGCGATTTTTTAAATTTTATTCTTTTTCTGCCAGTATAGCTATAGCCTACATTATATTATCCGATGCCTGGGAATCCTATGCTCACTCAATGCGGGGGTCCTATTCTCACTTGGGGGACCTATTCTCACTTGGGGGACCACAAATGGTAGTTACTGTTTTTTATTCTGGGGGCCTACAATATAAATTCCGCTTTGGGCCCCCTGGGATGGTTCATGCATGCTCAAAAATAATTATTGAGCGCAGTTGGACTATATAGCTTCAGTACCGCCTATTAAAACAACGGTGTAAACATCTTATATAATATATTATTCAAGTACAACCACCAAATGAATGTATCCATTCAGTATTTCCAGGAAAACGCCACTGCTTACATCCTGAACAAATTCATGGAAATAGCATGCATAATAGCTAACAATATTATAGAACTCCGGAACTTAGCTATACATGTATCACGACCTCGTGCATCCGTTTCGTCGTGAGAGCTGGTAAATAAAAACAGCCTGCTTGACGATAAAATTGCCACTGATCTCAACTGTGTGCAACCATCTATGGAGCATTACGGCGACGGTTCACGAAGGCGAGCCTATCGCATGTTTCTCAATGATGTGATGAAGGGCTCTTCTTCGGCGAGTAGGATGATGAGCAACTTCAATAACGCAGGCAGATTTGCAGTCAGCAATACCACGATGCTCGCAACACCACCGCCAGAGATCGAAGAATGCAACCCACTACTATATCCGTACTCATTTCCGTACCAGTCCTCACTCTTCGCGGGGTCACCTCAATTGTCGCAGAGCGACTACTTCATGCGAGGCTCCTCCCTCGAAGAGAGCCCTCTTTCTTCACCTAGCAGCGAGGTTGGAGGTCAACAGTTCGGGTCAGCGCTTGGCGGAACGATTGGTTGCAAACGATCAGGCTCGCCTATGGCCAAGTTCAAGCTCAGATCAGTTTTGCAGGATAGCAACCCATTTGTGAGCAGCTACCACGGTGAGCTAGAGGAACCACCAATTCCGGATGGCATCAAAATGCCTCAAAGTAAGTTATGTTCCTACACATTGTAGTGCAACACACGTGCATGCATGCATGCATTATGCATTGTTATTATGTGGCATACATGTACGTAACTGCAGCTGTCACTGTGAATGGTACTTTTCTCTTCAGGGAAAGGAGGCATTCAGCTGTGGCAGTTCCTCTATGCTCTGCTAACTGACCCAGATCACATGCATCCTGAGCTGATCGAGTGGACCTGCAACAGAGGAGAGAATGAGTTCCGCCTCCTGGAGCCTGAGGCAATCGCAGTCTGGTGGGGATACCACAAGAACAAAGTGAACATGAACTATGAAAAGTTCAGTCGCTCTCTCAGGTACTATTATGACAAGGGCATTCTGAAGAAGATCCCAGGAGAGCGCTATGTCTACTGCTTCTGCATTGATCCAGAACGGATGTACAAGCACATTGGGATATCAGATTGCCGGCCTCAAATCAAGCCAATGCCAAAAGATGTAGAACGAACAATTTCCAAGTTCCAAGGCAAGCAGAACATCAACCTTTCATCAAGAGGCTTGATAACAGCTGCTCCTGCTCCAGAGCCACTGAGGCCCATGTGTCGTTCACATTCTGATACATTTCCTAGCCACCTGCAATTCCTAAACCATTCTCGCATTGGTCACTACCAGTTTGGACCAAGCAGGCCCATTGAAAGGAGTCATTCATTCGATATCGATGATGCTGTTTATCCAACCAATCCCACTGAAGAGCTCCCACGTACGGCATCTCTACCAAACATGTATAGCTTTGAAAGTTCTGCAGCCACTCAAGAAACGCGCAATTCACCAGCTGGATCACCTGTTCATTCTGTCTGTGACAGATTTTCAACCTCCATGTCAGGTGACTTTGCCATTACTGCTTACCTCGGTCATGATTTTGATGCTGAGTACAACTATAATTCCCACACCACCATGTCAGAAAACTTTAACGATCCATCCACTTCAGCTTCTTTTGCAGACGACAGTCACTTCTTTGCAGATCAACTACTAACTTGGGACTAACTAGCTACTATATACTCTTCTTTTTCATGTATGTAGTGCATGCACTGTTTTTGCTAGTGTATATGATGTGTTGACTCAACTATAGTAGGAATGTTATCTCTTTGTGTGATGATTCCATGCACTGTGATCCCTTCAGTCTTAATTGCTTTGACATTGTTGTCCTGTTGTAACTTTAATGGCCAGTATATATAATATTGTCAGGTTAAACTTCTGCAGTGACTAATAATAATTTAGTTTGCATGCCTAAATTAAAATGGCAGCATGCACTCCAGGTGTTAACGACTTTATTGAACAAGACATTAATTCCTTCACTAACTGCATGTAGCTATAAGGTGGAACTTCAATAATTATGCTAGCTAGCAAGTATATGTATAGCTACACCCTCTCACAGTATCTTGTACTATACCCCAGTTTAGGTTTCATGTATCCATCCATTTCAGCAAAAGACAATTTCTATTTCCCTGAAGCCTCTTGCATGAAATCGTCCAGCCTTGATTGTATTCCTTTCCTTGTCATATGGCTATAGCTAGAGCATGTGGTGATGTCATAATACTGGTTGCTCTGTTTTCAGACCCATTGCAGAGGGAATGGTGCCTACTCCCATTTTGAATTACCTTTATATTAGCTGGCATGCAAAATTGCACAATTTTCGTAATTGTAAAAGGTGTTTAGTCATACAGTAGCTCCACAGTATCTTTAAATAGCAATGTGCAATGAAATAGCTCAACGTATTCACCTGATGAGATATAAATACATCATAAGTTCTCATCCGGTTTGGTGATAATGATTGCCTGCCAACCATGTTCAACCTGCTGGGTATAGCTGCCCCTTGAGTAATTGCCAGACTAGGCATGCAGGTTTAAACAAACTGAAGAGACACATGCAACTAGCTTGCAACTGTCAGACCTAGCTACAGAACAAAGCTTGCAAAAAAAAAACATTCCAGGAAGGAGGGGCAATAAGCCGAACGATTTTTGCAAATCATCTCCCAAAAGTGCTCCACTCTCTCCCTGCAAACAGCCCGGACCAGTTTCAACCCTCATTATTATAGCAGTGGGTCATCATCAGCAGGCACCGCTTTGATGGAAAGTGGCAACTGCAAGGTCTCTTTTATACTCAACAGGGGCATTGTGACAGAAGCCACCCTCTGGAGCCAGGATTGTGTGCAGTGCATTCCACTCTGGTGGCAGACAGGTGCTAAGGCATTGTGCCTTTACAGTCAATCCCCACAGGCGTCGCAGAATCTTCTATGTGCTGGTAGCTACATTCAACAGCGCATGTTTTCTTCATTTGTAAACTTGTTAGGCGGTAGCTAGTTAGCCATACACTCTCCAATCTATAAGGTTGCGGACCATGCATAAGTGTGCAGTGTATTGGAATCTATCCCATGTCCCCTGCAATAGCTGCCTTGGGGTGCCGGCTTTTCCACCTGCATGCTCTAAAGTCTAAACCGAATTGGAGTCACACACTTGCTCTGAAAAATTCCACACACTCCTCCTGTATGGCACATTGTACGTGTACTGTACAAAGCTCTCAAATAGCTGCTTGAAAGGCTTCCAGGTCTCAAACCTCCTGGCCCAGTGCAAAAAGTATTGAATAATGCTTTGCTAATGCGTGACGGAAACACACACTTATTTACATTGATGATGTCCCCGACTCACTCCTATCTGATGGAAGTGTGCTTAACCTCTATGCAGACGATATGCTGCTGTACAAGCCGGTGAGATCACTTGAAGACTTCAGGCACCTACAATCTGATATTGACTACATTAGTGACTGGGTCAGCTGCAACCATCTCACGCTCAATCCGAACAAGTGTAAGACTATGATCATCTCTCGCAAAAGGAACCCTGTTCAGCCACCACAACTTATACTGAATGGCACACCTCTTGATCAGGTTGTAACTTTCAAGTATTTGGGAGTACTTCTCTCCTCTCAACTCTCTTGGTCACTACACATAGACTCCATCTGCACCAAGGCGAGAAAACTTATCGGTTTACTCTATAGGAGGTTTTATGGCAACGTTAACCAGCAGGGTCTGTACAGTTTGTACACTACACTCGTACGCCCTCACCTTGAATATGCTGCTCCGGTTTGGGACCCGCATCTTGTGAAAGACATTACTAAACTTGAAAACGTCCAAAACTTTGCATTGAAAATGTGTTCAAAACAGTGGGACATGGGTTACCAGGACCTACTTGAGCTATCTCAACTCCCTGCACTACAGAACCGTAGACTATATTTAAAGCTTTGCACTCTATACAGGATTATACACGGTTATTTTTACTTTCCTCCCAACGTATTTGTCCCCCAAGTTAGTAGGCATAATTCCTCATTACCTCTATTATATCAGCCCCTTGCACACACCAATGCCTTTCAATCATCCTTTGTACCCAGCTCTGCATCTACATGGAACCACTTACCGCATGAAGCACTTACTGCACACTCCATTACCTCTTTGAAATCATTTGTATCACCTTTGTTCTTGTGATAGTAATATGTAACAGGGTGCACACTCGCATTAGCACTTTTCGCTATTTGTGTAACCCTTGCATTATTGCAAATTATTATAGAAAAAAGTACATGTTTACTTATGCTACATTGATTGCGTATGTACGCGTCATATATAATTATGTGTACCTTGCGCAACTAGCCTAGTTAATTGAATTTGTGTGCACTACTGTGGCTTTGTGGTGAAGACAGTCTTGCTGCAGCGCTTGCAAAGCTACATAAATCAGCGGTACTACCTGTATCTTCAGGCTAAACCATATACATAAACTTCCTGAGGTCATGGCTACGTTCCGCGGTGGTATATAGTTGTGTGTAGATGTTGGTATACGGCAGGAAGTACATGTTTACTTATGCTACATTGATTGCGTATGTACGCGTCATATATCCGGCAAAACCGAAGTGCTGCGGCTAGACGTCCGTGACCTCAGGAAGTGACGTAAGATGACAACAGCAATATCAATTTCCGTGAATATTATTGATGTTCTGCGAAATGCACAAAATGGAAACGTACGCACAACCTCATGTTAGGAGTTGTTGCAATAATTATGAGTCTGTAGGTTTTGAATTTAGCCGAATTTTTATTAGGCATTCTTTCAAAGGGGGAGTATGATTCTCAATGCACGTTTCACATTTTGGGCAATTCTGCACGTCTGATGTGCCTAATGTTTGTTTTGTACATGGTGCATTCACACAATACACGTCATGCATGTATATTGCTGTGGATCTCAAGGCTCTTGGAATTTTGGTAGAACTTGCCTTGCATCGTACTGTCAGGTCATGCGCTAAAAGTTGGAAATGAATGTTACTGTGTGAGTGAGGTTCTTTATCGTTTGAGTGGTCTCGCACTAGCTACTCCCATTCGCACGATTAAAAAGGCCTTTCTCTAACTGAAAGTCTGAATGTATAGCTAATTTGAAAGTAGCTACACAAGTGTTAGTTATATATTTAGTTCTTTGCCTATAAGTTTGCACATGCATGTTAATCCTTTGGCTGTACCAGCATGTGGAATGTTCTTTGATGACCACTGCACCAACAACAACTGCTGGCTGAGAAAGCGCACCACATCTACAAGGCCACCTACCTTTTAATGGTAGAGCTGGCAGCCACTGAAATAAGTCAGATACAGTTGGCAGCATGCATACATGCAGGAGGCCGACTGCCAGGAGGAGAAATAGCTCAAGACAAGCATGAGGTGTGTGACTACACCCTATATATATATAGCTTGTATGCTTCTTTGGTGCTATAGCTTGTATGCATAGCTAACTGCATATCCATAAAATGATTGGCAGATAATTAAAGAAGAACAAAGGAACAACAAACTGGAGAAGGTAAGTGCAACAGGATTGCCAAGTACAACAATTTCAATAGTAACAGCAGTAAACAACTTGTGAGTAGAGATATATACTGGTGGCACTTTTGGTACTGATACCATGCAGCGTATACTGAGTATACACTGGGTAGTTAACATGTAGTCAATATCTACAAGGGTTCTATATGGCAGGCAAGGTGCCTGTATTATTTGATTCAGATGGCTTCCTTTAAGTAGCAAGCCTGTAGTAATCCGTCCAGTCATAATCGGAATGTGCATAGCTATAGTTTGCAGCATGTTACTCTCATGTTGGACCTGGGAATATTGATGCCCATAGACGATGTCAGGGACACCTTAAGCTTAGGGTTGTCAACATACCCGTGAACGATCATATCCCAGGTGCATGGCTCCTTCTAAGTAGGTAGTGATGTTCTTGAGCTCTCAGAATCAAAGCATGTTACTATAGCATATAGCTCACATCCCATCCCCCCAAAAACCCGACAACTTGAAAATGTGCGAAAGTTTGCCCTGCGGGTTTGATACTGAGACTCTGACTACAAAGAGCTGCTCAATTGCTAAACTGCAACCTGTGCTATTTTCCACCAGTATTACTGCACGTTCACGTGTGGTCAGATCTTTACTCGCCCAACCATGTGTAGGGTAAGGCGGGGTAATTCTGGCCACGGTATAGTACGGGGTAATTCGGGCCACTTCAACGTTGCAACAGGAAAGAAAGATCCTTTTTATTCTTGCTTCTAGTGAGTTGTAGGCAGGTTGAGTCCCTGGATATACATGGCCAGAAGTTTGCCTAAAGTCTGTCCGTTTTTAGTTACCGTTGACCTGAAGTTGAAGTGGCCCGAATTACCCCGTGGCCCGAATTACCCCGCCCTACCTTATATTATTAACGCTCTATTATCTATGCCCGAACAAACATTGCTTCTCTTTGGACTAGCCTACCAGACTTCATTGCATGTGCCCCCTCGCTCTCTGATTTAAGCAGTCCCTCCATCTATATAGAAATTTGGATTGTAATTTTATTATTTACTTAGCTACAGTTCTACTGGGTGCATAATTTATTAGCTTTGATAACTTTGTACCCATTGGCATAGAAAAACAAAAACAGAGAGGTGTGGCTCTTGTAAATATTACCGGGCCCATGCACAATCCACTCATTCGCAGAAACACCCACGCATTCGAGGAAAACACCAAACTTACGAATTCGTGGAAATCGACCTTTGCCCTCGACGTCACATTGAATCAACTTGCGTCTGCGTCACATCCGATATCCCGTGGGTGTATGTAAATAAAAACGGTCTGCTACTGTAAGGTGCTGACAAAAACTAAATACTTGCACAGCTACGTTCGAACCATCCATGGAGTATTATTGCGACAGTTCACGAAGGCCAGCCTCTGGCTTGATTCCTGCTGATCTGATCACGGAACGTTCCTCGGCCGTTGCAAGCCAGGTGACCGAAAACTTCAGTGTTCTCAATAACACAAACGCATTTGCTACCAGCAGTACCACGATGGTCGCAACACCACCGCCAGGGTTACTACCGGCTGAGTGCAATCCACTATTGCATCCGTACTCATTCCCGCACCAGTTGTCATACTTCTCGGGGCCGCTTCCATTTTCGCCGAGCGATTATTTCGTGCAAGGCTCCTCCCATGAAGATAGACCTCTTTCTTCACCCAGCAGCGAGGTTGGAAGGGAAGAGGTCGAGTCAGTGCTGGGTACCATTGACTGCAAACGATCAGCCTCGCCCATGGCCAGTTTCCAACTCAGAGCAGTTTTGCAGGATAGCAACTTTGATGGCAGCTACAGCAGCGGGCTGGAGGAACCAATAATTCCTGATAGCATCAAAATGCCTAAACGTAAGTTGTTTTCCCCTTCAAAACATTATGTCAAGTCATTTACTTTCAAGTGTAAAGTGCAACAGCTATCAGGTACCATAATGCAGTAACTGACACAAAGTTTATTTCTCGCCAGGGAGAGGAGGAATTCAGCTCTGGCAGTTCCTCTATGCTCTGCTGACTGACCCAGATCACATGCATCCTGAGCTGATCGAGTGGACCTGCAACATAAGAGAGAAAGAGTTCCGCCTCCTGGAACCCGAGGCAATCGCAGTCTGGTGGGGGTACCACAAGAACAAGGTGAACGTGAACTACGAAAAGTTCAGTCGCTCTCTCAGGTACTATTATGACAAGGGCATTCTCAGGAAGATCCCAGGAGAGCGCTACGTCTACCGCTTCTGCATTGACCCAGACCTGATGTACAAGCACATTGGGATATCAGATTGCCGTCCTCAAATCAAGCCAATGCCTGAAGGTGCAAGACAAGCGATATCGATGTCCCATGGCGAACAGAGTCATTCTCTTTCATCAACTGACTCACCAATTGTTGCCCTTGCTCCCGAGCCACTCAAAGCTCCCACATCTCCATCGAACACCACCTACCTGCTTGGTGCAAGTCCCCCATTGAGCAGCTATTCGAGGCCTATCGAAAGGAGTAGTTCATTCAATGTTATTTATCCACAAAATCCGACCAACCCTAGCGAAGAGCTCCCATGTTTGGTGAGTAGTGCTTCTCTACCAGACATGTACAGCTTCGAACGTTTTGCAGCTACTCCAGACCTGTACAACTCACCAACTGTATCACCTGGTCACAGCCTTTGTGACAGCTTCTCAACCTCCATGCCAGATGACTTTGTTCAAACCCATGCTGCTGATCACTTTGATGCTGGCTACGGCTATAACTCACCCACTACCATGTCAGAAACTCTGTGGGCCCATTCTTTTGCAAACGGCAATAATTGCTTCTATGCAAGCCAACTTCAAACTTGTTATATGGCATGGGAATAAGTAGTCCAACCTTTTGCTGTATGCTGTACGTACCTCTTCGTGTGTGGTGCACTGTTATTAATTTTTATTATAATGTATCAGTTGTCTCTTGGTGTAATTTTTTTCCCTATGCAATTTGTCAACAATCAAATATTAAAGTGACATTAGACATGCAGATTGCAAGAGCTTAACTATGAAATGCAATGTGAAGGTGTAGTACTGCAATTTATGGAAATCGCGTGTGTGCATATAATTCTAATCAACAGACAAAATAATAAGTAATATGAAAGGGTTTAAATAAGGAGGCTGAATTAACTGATTCACAATAGCACCATGGTTGCAGTAGCTACATAGTGGTCATGCCATAGATACCACATGTTAGTAAAATAGTTTATTTGATCGCGATATAAGCATGGCATAGAGAAAAGTGAAAAGTCTACTTTGAAAGGTGAGTACAGAGCAATTTCCCATCTGATAACACATGCTGATCACATTCAGATGTGCTAGCTGTGATCCTTGCCTACTGAAGAAGAGTTAGGATGAGCGTTCCAGGCATCAAAGCAGCATATGCTGTATTTCAGGAGCTGGTCAACTTTCCATTTTTAAGAAATGAGATGCCAGAGTTTATTCACAATCCTAATGCAAAAACAAGTTCTTGTTGAACCTCCAGGCTAGTACTGTAAAAGCGCTGTCTACTATACCTACAGCCACACAGGTCTGTATAGCAATCCTAATATCACAGCCTGTGTCTCGCACTTCCTATGTATCATGCATGCACCGGAAGTCTGTCTGCTAGGTACAGCATTGAAATCTGCATTTAACCTGTGAAAAATGATTTTCTTGAACCCCGTACAGAATTAAAGTTAGACTGAATAGTTGCTGCAAAATTATTGGATCTACCAGGCACGCGTTGGATACATTTAGAAGTATGAAGTGGTTATTAGAGTTACACGTAATCTATATATGTATGACACCTATCTCATTACCGATATCTGGCAATTAAAAGGGAAGGTAAAACCTGGATATGATGCATATGTACATGCACATCTGTTGAATTAGCATGAACAAGATCACTGCATAAAGCAAAAGCAGAGGTATAAAGATTTCTAACAAGCATGCTCAGCTTACATAGCTAAGTGGTGTGTACACATGGCTGATGAATACTGTTCTTATGAATACTTATGTTAATAGTCAATATTCATGAAGCTTATCTTATGACGTCTAAAACATCCGGTAGGGTGATAATTTGTTCATGACGAGTGTCGTCAAACATCCGGTTTACCTCACATCCGATGGAAATTAACGAACAGTTACTGTAAGTCAAATTTGTGGAAATAAACCATGGATAATCCACTTCATGCCTACTTTAGAAGCTAACTGGGTAGTAGCATTATCGACCATTGCAACTGGGATGTGATGAGGTCTCAGCCATTATACCTAGAGGGAAAATTTATGGCTGTCATGCCTATGAAAGGTGGCTGGTGTTACATAACGGCATCATGCATTTGCGCATCAACCTATAGAGGGAACATTTTGCCGATGGCCAATGTGCTTAATTCACAGGGCTTACCCCATCCAGGTAATGGTGCTACAGATGGATCATTGAGTGTTAGTTAGTCTACTAGCAGGTGTAGGCTCCATTGCGCATAGGATATCATCTTAATTGACACTAATTTGGAACTGTCTCTAGCAACTGTTACCAATTTTGCAAAACATTAGCCGAAAGCTGTAAGTAGATGAACCTGTATTATGTGGTCTACAATGCATGTGTAACATTGCTGCATCCAACGTCACTCAAACAGTGGCAAATGGTCATGCCTTGATAGCTGTAATGCTTCCAACTTTCCTTAGCCACATATTCTGTATAGATGGATCATTCTGCATGGTATAGTCGAGCAAACATATTGTCCGGTCTATATAATTAAGGGCTACTCTGCGCATGCGCTTGATAGGCTGATTGAAGCATGCAAGTTTTTGTACCGAGTAGGTGGGCTCCCATCTTTTTGTTTTACATATTTGGGGGTGTGGGAACTCAATATGCCACTCAAGATTTGATAAGGATTCCCAACTAGTCAAGAAGCTTAAGTGTACCAGATTTGTTCACATGCATGCATGGCAGCAGATGCAACAACAACTCCAGGGGAAAAATGTTTTGCCTATGAATCCATGATTTGTAAGTCTATCCCTCACATGTAGAAACCATGCAGTTGTGGTGTCTTAGATGAATGACTGGTTTGGTGGCTAAGAACTTGAATAATGTGTGCAAAATAGCTACATAGCCACAGCTGAATGTACTCATGAGAGTGTAGCATGGAACATACCTAGTACCTGTGCAGCTTCAGCAATACAAAGGGAAATACACATGCAGCATATGCATCTGGCATTTCAGCAGCCTCTGTGTCATACGCATGCATGCCATGGCTTCTGCTATCCATTGACATGAGCCTAGCTTCCTGTACTTACATGCCATGGGCCACTGAATAAGGCACTTTCCAGTGAAATGAGCTAATTGTTCTCGGAAAAGTCCTTACTCTCTGGTAAAGGAACACAGTGGAGGAGGTCTCGGTTATGAAGACCACTGAGATATCCATATTCCTCCAGTTGACCTTTGCCCTCCGATGTGTACTTGACATCCTCGTTAGGGTCGTACACACTGTTGAAGGTGTTTAGAGTGTATGTGTGCTATGCATGTATACAAACACTCAAAGCCGTAGCAAGACACATGCACTCACAGGTGCTACCTAGCTACATATGCATGGAGGATTTTGAATCATGGCAGAACTGCTCTGACTAGCTATACCGTGCCAGCAGTACATGTTGGAATTACACCTCTGTCACATGATCCAAACGTGGGCAGGGTTAGTTGTGATTTAGGTATACTGTACATGACCTCAGAACTTGTGTTGTAATTTGCATAATGTACTAAGCTCCAATTAAGTTTTGTAACCACACCCTATGGTCCAGTTTCAGTGTATCATACCAGTAACTAAGGGATATAAAGTGGAGCTTGAAGCAGGGATTAATGGTTACTATGAATACTTTCAACAGACTACTAAAATAAATTAATGTGCCTAATCATATAAAATAGCACTCATCATGCAGCTGCAAATTTATAAGTTACAAGTGCTTTGCGTTGTCTGCTCAGGCTCGCCCCACAGTGCATTCCATTCTTCAACTTTTCCGAAAATGATGTGGATATGTCGGTGCAGCAGGAAGTACATACTTTAAGTACCTTCACATTCAGCACCTGTCCTGCAGCTGGCTCTTATTCAAGCTTGAGGGAATTAAGAACTGTACACCATCATCCGTAATTGCCGAGCGCCTTAGCGCGAGGCAACTAATCGTGCAGCGTAGTCACATCGCGTCTGTATATATATATATATGTATATATATATATATATATGTATATATATATATCCGTCACACTTTAATTGCGAGGGGCAGGGGGCGGTTGCATCGCTGCGGTTTCTGTGGTCCCGATAGCCACGTGTTCGTGCACGTACTGCGCGTGCGAAATGCAAAGAAGCGATCTATACAGGGAAAAGAGACACTGCCTCAGAAGAGAGTAAGGCAAAGGAGAGAGAGTCTGACAGATTGACGAAGAAGCGATGTATACAAGGAGAGTTTAGCGGAGACAAGTAAGACAAACGTTTAGTCTAGGCCATGGTACGTACATATAGCTAGAGTGTTGACAGTGTCGAAGGGTGTAGAACCTCGCTAACGTCTTCGTATTCTTCCTGGCAACGCTTAGCCATCTTCAACCTCAATCAGCAACTTCGCACAACTTCGAACAACTAAACTTCGCACGCTGAACTGACTTTCGCACCTTCGTTTTCTTCCACAGGAAACCACGCCTACTATACTATTACAGATTGTGAGCGTGCGCGCGCGAGGCACAGACACTGCGCATGCGTATTCCTAGTTGTAGCTATATACCCATGCAGGTTTCAGATACCTCTCAACTACAGTTTTTAGACAAACGCAAATATTGTAAATGCCCTTGCTAGACTTGTATATGGCATTTAAAATACACAGTATTGTTCAGTATTGTTCAACAAAAAAGTTTCTAGCTATAATTATATAACTATACAGCTGTCTGACACGTGCATGCATGGCAACCGGATAATTGTGGGAAGCCACAACGTGTACAAAACGTATAGCTCGAGTGCATGCTGCCCTCGGTTACTCTCAACCAACTGCAACTCAATTCACTATCCATGGCGTTTTACTACAGCAGGACAGAAAGGGTGGATTTTGCAGGCTCTCAATTCTTGAGTGCAAATGCGACTACGACAGCCTTTGCAGCAACTGGGATGTCGAGCATGCGCAACTTCAACAGTCGGATTGCAAAAGACTTTGCAGCCAGGAGTAACACGATGGTCGCAACACCGCCGCCAGAATACAGATCTAGACTGTCGGGAGAGTTCAACCCACCATTGTATCCGTACTCATTCTCGTACCAGTTCTCATGCGGGTCACACTTCTCGGGGTCGACTCCATTCGCGCCTAGCGGTCACTTCATGCCAGGGTCCTCCATCGAAGAGAGCCCTTTTTCATCTAGTAGGAGAGAAGAGTTGGAATGTTCCAGAACGTTTGGAACGGTTGAGCGATCATCCTCAACGGCGTCCCTGGTCAACCCCCAGCTCGGGTCACTTGTGCAGGGTAGCAACCAATCAGTGAGCAGCCACACCTGTGAGCTCGGAGAACCACCGATTCCAGATAACATCAAAATGCCTCACAGTAAGTTGTGCTCCTATAATTATAGCATAAAGAGCATCCAGTATAAAACTGTGGAGTAGCTATGCACGGCCATGATCATACACGGTCACCATCATACACTGCAGTTGTATAAATTTCTCTCCAGGGAAAGGAATTCAGCTGTGGCAGTTCCTCTATGCTCTGCTAACTGACCCAGATCACATGCATCCTGAGCTCATCGAGTGGACCTGCAACAGAGGAGAGAATGAGTTCCGCCTCCTGGAGCCTGAGGCAATCGCAGTCTGGTGGGGATACCACAAGAACAAAGTGAACATGAACTACGAAAAGTTCAGTCGCTCTCTCAGGTACTATTATGACAAGGGCATTCTGAAGAAGATAACTGGGGAGCGCTACGTCTACCGCTTCATCATTGACCCAGAACGGATGTACAAGCACATTGGGATATCAGATTGCCGTCCTCAAATCAAACCAATGCCTGAAGATGTAAGGCGAACAATTTCCAAGTTCACAGGCAAGCAGAACCTTGAACCTTCATTACTAGAAGACTTGCTAAGAGCTGCTCCTGCTCCAGAGACACCTGTAGCTCTGAGACCCATCTCTCATTCGCTTCGCAGCCACCTGCAATCCACAAACAGTTCTTGCGTTGGTAGCTACTATTGCGGAGCCAAGCCCCGAATGAGCGGGTCAATTGAAAGGAGAAGTTCATTCGATGCTGTTTATCCAACATTTTCAGTCACCCACAGTGAAGATCTCCCACGCATGAAAAGCTCTGTATCTGTGCCAGACAGCTTCAAATGT
Organism: Axinella damicornis; assembly: GCA_963931865.1. Classification (NCBI taxonomy): domain Eukaryota; kingdom Metazoa; phylum Porifera; class Demospongiae; order Axinellida; family Axinellidae; genus Axinella; species Axinella damicornis. The sequence goes on along the minus strand of OZ007516.1, from coordinate 8,156,462 downwards.
ATTGCAGCTTCTCAGGAATTGTGTGATTCACCCACTGTATTGCCTGTTCAATCTGCACGTGAAAAATTTTCAACCTCCAGGTCAAGTGACTCTATTCAAAGACTCATAGGTGGACATAGTCATACCAATGCACTGCAGCATCAATCCATTTGCTGAAATAGCTATCCACTTCATTACATTAAAATCAACCTTTGTTAACGTTGCATAATATTCCGCACGGCTATGCGCAGCTGGCTATGGACAAGTGACTGAATGGCGGATGGCAGAAAATATGTGCCTGAACAAGGACTGAGCCTTTTATAACAGAGTAGAATAGTACAAAATCAGATCAGATGTAACTCAGGTGCATGGTATAGCATATCATTGTTCAGTACACAATGTCTCTGCTGTTCAGCTTCATGCCGCTACAGTTGCATCTAATTTTCAAAAGGTTGTAGTGAATGCTTATTTCAACTAGTAGATGTGTAATGCATGGGCTTAATTAAGAGGTGGTAATGCATGGCTTATATATATATCTCAGCTGCATGCTTGGGAATTTTTACCCGGTGAAAGGGTTAGCTTAACATACCATTGGACATAAACTATACTAGAGAGCAATTATATCTGTAGCTACATGATTCAAAGCGGAAGATACATAGCTATGTTGCTCCAATACTTAAGATGTGGTTAGCTATTTTTGGGGCAAACTAACATGCAATATTACAGAAATGGAAACACAGAAGCGGAAGTATTTTAAGGTCACTAGTACTATCATTAGGTGATAAATTTAGCAGATTGGGCAAGAATAGTAACAGATTTGATTTGCAACTGATTCACCATTGGTGTGCTAGTGCAACAGGTAGCTATAGGATGAACTCACACCTTCAGAATTGATAGGTACCTTCGTGGATAGACTCGAATTGTTCCCACAAGCTCATGCAGTACACCAAGCCTCATTCCCAGGCTGCTTTGTAGGCTGTTGTACTTGCCCAAATTAACTCCAAGTAATACATGTGACGTCATGTACTGTCAACTATGGGTTCAAAATCCAGTGATTATATTGTCCAAGTTTTGTCCTATTCTACTTTTGATTGTTTGGTGACATAGAAACACGTTTTGTATGTAGCTATGATAATAACTCTATACACAAAAGGATTCAGCGACTGACCTGGGCAGTGAATGCTCTCATCATCAAAGCTTTTAGCAGTATAGTTAAGGATTGCAGCTGGTGTTCAATACATGTAACCAGACATTATAATTATCACTCCAAGGCAATGTAGCTAATTGTAGCAAGGCATGCAAGGAGGATCGTGGCTATATATGATATCATGATCGTGATTGTACAAGAACTCCAATCCAACTCTAACTTGACCTCCTGTTGAAAACGCTGCACTGGTGTGGGGTTCACACTAGGCATGGGATCCACATGCATAAATATGCTGGAAAATTTGGCCTTTCTCGGCAGAAAAAGGAAAATATGTCATTACAGTATGTCATTACAGTAGCTACTTTCCCTCTGCTCTTTTGGTATTATTTAGTTCAGTGTTGTTTTACTCAACTACAACAAAAAATGAAATGCATTTTATAGTAAGGTTTAGAATTGAAGCTAAAACTGAACTGAGGACTGTCGTGGTCTTTTTGATCAAATTACAAACTACAACTGAAGTATTCATTGAAATTAACCTCTCAAAAGGTACGTGCATGGTTACTAAAATCCATTTTGAGATTAAGCTAAACCAGATATGATGTTTGCTGAGTTCCATGACTAATGGACTAGTTTAGTTCTTATCTAATCGATGGTAACCACCAATGAGTCCGTGTTCACTGATACTCTTCAGTGTGCAAATGTTCTACAGACACGTAAGCCTAGAAGTAATTCATTTTGTCCAACGGTTACGTATGTCCTACATTACTGCATTGTAGTGTTTTCATGAGGAGGATTATGCTCTTCAAGGTGCAGTGAAAGCACTTTCTGTCACGAAAGTGCTTTCACTGCAGTTGCTTTTACCAATATCAATAGCTGCCTGGTGCAGTCCATGGTGTGAATCAGCAATATATGTACAGGTACTTAACATGAAGCTGTTGAAGGACATGACTGTCAGCGTACAATCTGCAAGGGCTTCGTCATTGTTGCTCATAGCTACCTTCAACAGCTACTTCACCAAAAGGGCAAAGGTCAACTATAGAACTGTTCATACCTCGTAACCTCAATAGTCTGGTATTTCCTGCCATCCTTTAGCGAGAAACCAAGGACCTTTTCGTGGAAAAAGAGCAACTGCCGTGTATAGTCGTGTTTCATGCCAATGGTGATTGCAGAAGCCATCAAGTAGCATTGCCTACCCAAACAGCTCATAATCTTTCTATGAGGCTGCTCAAAAGCCAGATGCATGTCTGCCTGTTTGTTCCTTTGATATCGCTGGAACTGCAGTGGTGATACACTCCATGATAGATTCGCCAGACCCAGCCATGCAGATGCCACGAGAGCTCAACTATACAGTAAGTTACCATTGCACTGTCACTTAAACCCATGCACTTGCAGTTGGCTGAAACAGCTGCATACAGGTAAGCAAGCATCCATTGGTTTGGCTCTGCATGAGACCATGGACCTGTAGCTAGCAAGCTTAACTTTTGGAACAATTTCAGTTGGAAATTGTTCCAAAATCAACACTTTTGTTGGTGCTGATGTAGCACTTCATTTCTAACAATGAAACCATGCACCCACATGTATGCAACAAGAGTGCCAGCAAATTCCAGAGTCAGGAGTAGTTAGATGGTAGCTAGCTCTGGCTGAAGAATAGGCAGGAGGAAAAGAGACAGCGTATGATCTGAGTACACCACCTAGTATTTTTCCACACCAGAATCAGAGGAATTAGCTAGACCAACCATTGATTGAACCAATGTGGTTTACCCTCGATGATCGTTTAGAAACACAAGAATTAAGACATACAGCAAGAACCCCTCCACTGGATCTGATGCAAACTGAGCTTATTGTTGTGCTCAGCACTTATGTGCTTAAGAGGACCAAGATGCAGCATCCACCAGCCTGCATTCTAGCTTCCCCGGACACAATGTACCTATAGTTACAGCCTGCCACGATGGCCGGGTCCCCTATACAGTGGAACCTTGCATTTATCTCATTAACCCTCGGCGCGCATGCGCACAGGGTTACTGTAGTCGTTTTGTGCCTGTCTGTCTGTCTGTCCAGAAACTTATCTGCCAACTGGTGCTAATAATCGTAGAACTAAAGGCACTAGCGGTACAAGCGGGATACATACATGGATTTAAAACTGGCGTTTTTCCTAAAAATACTTAGTTAGGAAGCTAGAGCGCTTCTTGCTTACCGCGATAATGTCCGCCATTTTGTCCAACATGCAATTTTCCAGGCGTACTTGCAAATGATTATGGGTTTCCTGGTTGCTTCATGAATATACTTACCTAGTCAGAGTGAGCTACATGAATATCTTTACCAGGCTGTGAATACGACAATGCCCACTCGCTTCGCGTGAGGCTCTTCTGCGTGTATTCACGTATGCACTACATGTAGTTCATAATGATTACATCATGCACCATTTGGATGTAGATTTCTGGCGAGAACTCTGTTGGTTGGTATCTACTGCCGCTGGTGGCTGACAATGGAGTCTGTATGGTCTATGCGTCTGAGAAAGACATGTCCAAAGTGTGGTGCAGTAGTACAGTGCATGCGAAGAGGGCGGTTTGTGATTGTGGCCATGCCTTTGCGTGTAAAAGGAGGGCACGTTGCAGTGATGATTGTGAGCCTAAGAAAGCTACCAAACGCCGAGGGTTTGCACTTTAGTGCTTTTCATTAGTACTGGATTTCAACGTCGGTACATATACATTTTCACAGGGTACTTGGCTGCTTCCAGCAGCAACCCTCCTTCTCCAACGGGTCTCGCTCGTGCTCGCACCCTGCATGATGATCGTTATATAACTATAATATCGATATCAAAATATATAATTATATAATATCGATATATAATATCGTACATTAAGATTTTACGTGTCTGTGTGTGTGTCTGTGAGTGACGGAAGTGGGATGTTCGTGGGGCGGGACTAGACTATAGTGACGCACGCGCGACCTTCGTACTTTATAATTACTGAACCTCGAACTCCGCGAAGAATGTTCGAGAACATTGGGCGCGGGCATGGGCTGGAATCCAGTATGCAATCGGGGAGCAGCAGTCGAAGCGGACGCAATCGGGCGAGCAGCAGTTGAAGCGGACGCAATCGGGGAGCAGCAGTTGCAATCGGGGAGTAGCAGTCGAAGCAGACGCGATCGGGAGCAGCAGCTGATCATGAAAGCGGCGAGCAGCAGCTGAAGCGGGCGCAATCGGGGAGCAGCAGCTGGAGGCGGAGGCAAACGGGGAGCAGCAGTGGAAGCGGATGCCGCAATCGGGCCCGGGAGCAGCAGCTGAAGCGGACGCAAGCGGCGAGCAGCAGCTGAAGCGGACGCAATCGGGGAGAAGCAGCTCTTCAGAGAGCTGTCCGGCGCCGGATTACGCACGGTAGGCGAACAAGGGGGAAGTAGCTGAGCGAGCGAAGCGAGCTCAGCTACTTGTATAATAATATCGATATCAAAGGAACAAACATATATATTAATATATATTATATACGCTTGGTAAACTAGCTGTATAATTTACGTTCCTGTGCGATTAGCATTCGCTGTTGTGCACTATTACATAATAACTATTGTCTACGTGCAGCCTATGCAGTGCGTCACACATCCGTTCTATGTCGAGGATATAAACACACTCATGACAACAACATCTCGCCTATTCATGCTGTAACCGTTCACGAAGGCTGCTCACTTTTAATACTGCAATCAACAACTCGGAGATGGCAAACTACGTATACTACGCTACTAGCAACAACACTATGCTCGCTACACCGCCGCCAGAGTTACTGCCGTCAGAGTGCAACCCATCATTGTATCCGCACTCATTCTCATACCAGCTCTCAGGTATGTCACACTTCTCGGGGTCACCTCCATTTTCGCTGAGCGCCGATGATTATTTCATGCAATGCTCCTCCTCCCTCGAAGAGAGCCCTCTTTCTTCACCTGGCAACGAGGTTGGATGGGAAGAGTTTGAATTGATGTGGGGAATGGTTGGTTGCAAAGAATCACCCTCACAGACTCCCCAGATTAACTTCCAGCTCGGATCACTTTTGCAAGGTAGCAACCAGTTTGTGAGCAGCTACAGCAGTGAGTTTGAGCTTGAAGAGCCACCGATTCCAGATGGCATCAAAATGCCTCAAAGTAAGAGGGGTTGTTGTAGTTGTTGTTGTTGATGTTGTTGTTTGTTTGTTTGTTTGTTTGTTTGTTTGTTTGATTGTTTGTTTGTTCAAGTATTAGGCAATGGGTGCAAAAAAGCAAATTATGCAGATTATAAGGAACTTACAAATTTATTGTGCTCCTGCAAAACATAAAGAACACGTGGAGTGCAGCACTACCATGATCAGGTGTGCAGTTGTATTAATCACCAGTTCCTTCCTCTTCAGGGAAAGGAGGCATTCAGCTGTGGCAGTTCCTCTATGCTCTGCTAACTGACCCAGATTACATGCATCCTGAGCTGATCGAGTGGACCTGCAACAGAACAAAGAATGAGTTCCGCCTCCTGGAGCCTGAGGCAATCGCAGTCTGGTGGGGATACCACAAGAACAAAGTGAATGTGAATTACGAAAAGTTCAGTCGCTCTCTCAGGTACTATTATGACAAGGGCATTCTGAGGAAGATCCCAGGAGAGCGCTACGTCTACCGCTTCTGCATTGACCCAGAACTGATGTACAGGCATATTGGGAGATCAGATTGCCGTCCTCAAATCAAGCCAATGCCTGAAGATGCAAGACAAGCAATATCTAATTTCCAAGGCAAGCAGAACCTTGATTTGTCATCAGGGAATTTTCTAATTGGCACTCCTACTCCAGAGCCACTTGTAGCTCCAAGACCCATCTCTCGTTCACATTCTGATTCACTCCCTAGACGCCAGCTGCAATCCTGCAGGCCCATTGAAAGGTGTAGTTCATTCGACGATACTGTTTATTCATCCAACCCCAGTGAAGAGCTCTCATACACCAGCAGCAGTGTATATGTACCAGACAGCTCTGAAGCTTCTCATGAACTGTTACAGTATGAGGTCTCACCAGCTGTTTCTTGTGCTCATTCTGCTTGTGGCAATTTTTCAACCTCCACGTCAGGTGACTTTATTCAAAGCCACACAGTGGGCGGATATACTGATTTCAATGCAAGCTATAACTATAGCTCACCCATTCCCACAATGTCAGAAACCTTCATTATTCCAAGCACTTCAGCTTGTTCTTTTATAGATGAAACTTGTTTATCAGCTAGTCAACTTCTAACTTGCACAGTTTGGGAATAGGTATGTATGGTTGGGTTTTTTCTCTTGTCAATATATTTTTATGATAATTTATGCAAAGCACTGGATACACTGGCAAATAGTATCAGCTAATATAATGTGTACCCAAACAAGAGAGACAAAACACAAACCGTACTTTAAGACACAAAAAAATTAATGACTAGACTGTATATGTACAGCATGCATAACATTATTCTTTAAAGTATACTGAATGAAGACATGATGAGCGACTCGAGTTCTACAGTATGAGGTAGAATATGAGTCGTCTATAATACTTTATGCAATGACACAATAGTTACTACTAATCAAGTGTGCACCCAACAACAGAGAAAGAGAAAATAACTTCTAAGATGATCCATGAATGAACTATAGGTGCTATAGAGGTACAACACATATAGTCCAACCTTTCTTAGTACATGTACACTTGTAGTTTCTTGGTGTAACATTTCCGTATTGACAGCCAATCAGAACTTACCTATAATATTGCATTGTTAGTTCCATAAATTACTATTCCACAACATTGCTTCAAACTGGCTACAATGTAAGATCATGCACCCAGAGCGTTACAGTCCATGGTTTCTATAGTAACTTTGATAATTTAAAAGAGATTCGGATTTACCAAACTATTACAACTAATTGCTAGCTATATATGGTCACCAAGAATGGAGATCAAACAGCTTCCGTGTCTATAGGGATTAAAGAATTTGTACCGACTGCAGCATGCAGTAAAGTGATGTGAATACTGCATGCTTATCAGCTGCAGCTGCAAAAAGTGCATTACATGCAGCTATACTTTTGTCTTTTCAGCATTAATGCATGAAATAGCTATGCTTGATAAACTATACATACAGAGCACCATGCATGTATGCATCTGCATAGGCCAGTCAGGTGTTACATTGAAACCATCATACTGTATATACTCCAAGTTCACAAGCTTCATAATTATTCCTTACAAGAACTTCCTATATACACAGAGCATTCAAAACCTGTCCTCTGACATATCTTGGTCAAACCACATTTCTGCAGTCATCAGCTCTAAATCCAGGACACTCATTGGTGTTCTCTAGAGGAAGTTCTATCACCGTGGACCTCAGACTCTCCTATGCTTATACCAATCCCTGCTCTGCCCTCACTTAGAATACATAATATTATATATGGGATCCATGGATCCCATATATAATATTATGTATTCTAAGTACATGCACTTGCAATTGAAGAAGGACATTAAGAAACTGGAAGGTGCATGTTCATGTAGATCTAGAAGTATACCTAAAACAATGGCACTCAGGCTATGAGGGCCTTCTTGAGCAAGCCAGCACTCCCTGAAAGACATAGCTAAACGCCTAGTAAGTTAGCCAGCTCTATAACATTTTGAGAATGGCATGGTCATGTAATTTTTCCAAACTTTCCCAGACCTACCTCGTTTGTATATAAATCGTACTCACTCAGTTCATGCCACTTTTGAATCACTCTCACAACCTTTTTCACAATCCAACTTTTACTGTAACTCTTATTTTCTCCGTCTGCCATTAGTTTGTGGAATGGTTTACCTAGAGGTAGTGGCTATTGCCAAACTTAAATCCTGATTTTATTCCGTACAAAAAAATCAGTGGTATGTCAGGGAATTGTCTCTCTACTGCATAGCAACGGTGATCATGCATGCATGAAAGCTTTGTACATGAGCTGGTCAGTCCCATCAACTTCATATAGATTAATGGCCTTTCATTTCTGTCAAATTGAGTTAGCTGCAATGTTGTGGAAGCCTGCAGCTGAGTAATAATCAAAACTGCTAGCAAAAGGTACCAAAGGCTGGTCTCCCAAGGAGGGGCTGGGTAGCTATAATAGAAACACTATAACTGTGAAGCAAGGGAATCGAACCATGCACAGTGTATATACCGTTGCCGCATGTTCGTCACCGTAATGGCCGCGTAGCCCATGCGTAAATCCTCTCTGCGCCGCTATGCAGAGAGCAACAGCATTAGCAACACAGGGTATAAAACCTTTTACTTGCAACCCAGATCTTGCTGAGCCAAGTTGCAACAGAGATAGACCATTTTGCAGCACGTCTACGAGTAGCTATGAACTATCCTAGCCAGGTTGGTGTGGCGCATAGTTATGGACATTAATTTTGTAATGGCGCATGTATTCTTACATCCATACGGCAAATCAGTATTAAAATTTTGACGTTTGTTCTTTCAGGATCAGAATGAAGACTCATTGGAGAATTTGCTGAGTGCTACTGGATGCACAGTTGACGACGTAGCTTCGCCGGGATATCGTAAGTCACTCACCGTATAATGATGTTGGTGTTATACGGTTATGGCTGCGTTTAGAATGCTTCTTCTTGAATGGATTACAGATCCGAGATCCGAGAGCCCGCTTCCCGACTCTAGTACTCTACTTTCCAGTTCCTTGTATATAATCAATGGGTCCGGCGATCTGGACATCCCCGATGAATCTATCGAGGATTGGAGCGCAGCCGATAGCACTACTCACTGGCTGGCAACGCCTCCACCCCAAATCAAGTATAAGCCAACCTCATCTTTGTTCACGTACCCTGGAATACTTGACGATTCAACACCTCCCTATTTCTCACATGCTGGATATGTTCATGGTTCATCGTCAGAGGAAAGCCCGCTTTCGTCTCCGAGGAGCGAAGTTGTCATCGTGAAGGAAGAGCTAGCGCTGACAAGCGATCGGCGGCCGAAGACTAACTCGGAAGACGACGCGTTTCACTCGGACTGCGCTACACAAAGACTCTCCACTTCCTCCCCGGTTAATTCCAGCGCGCGTTTTCTCTCGGTACAGAGTTCAGGCGAAGAAGAATCGCCGATTCCTGAGGGTGTTAAAATGCCACAAAGTAAGCGCGCGCGTGCATGTATGCATGAGGGCCCGCGAGGGGAGGCGAGCTAGGGGAAGGGGGAGAGGATCGAGAGGAGCTATAGGGGGAGGGGATGGAGAGGAGAGGGAGAGGATGGAGAGGAGGGGGAGAGGATGGAGAGGAAGGGAGAGGATGGAGAGGAGGGGTATAGGGGTGGAGACGGAGAGGAGGGGGAGGGAACGAGGGTGGGAGGAAAGAGAAGAGGAAGCAGGTTGAGATGAAGAGGAGGACGAAGGAATGAGGGAGAAAAGAGAGGAAAAAACAAATCAATTTCTGGTCAAGACGTCAACATGGAATCCAGCTATGATTATATGCAGGCAACATTGCACAAGCTTGCACACTCAACCAATGCCACACTCAGACCCCACCCACCCCACCGTCTCTCATTCCTTCCTCCTGCTACTGTATTCTTCCTCCTCCTCATCATCAAACGCTAATTGATAATAAGCTCATGATGTAGCTACTGCTCTCCCAACACTGCACTATGTTTCTTCATGCAGGGAAAGGAGGCATTCAGCTGTGGCAGTTTCTCTATGCTCTGCTAACTGATGCAGAGCATACACACCCTGAACTGATCGAGTGGACCTGCAATGAAAGGGATGATGAATTCCGCCTTCTGGAGCCCGAGGCAATCGCAGTCTGGTGGGGGTACCACAAGAACAAGCCAAACATGAGCTATGACAAGTTCAGTCGCTCTCTCAGGTACTATTATGACAAGGGCATTCTCAGGAAAATTCCGGGTGAGCGATACGTCTACCGTTTCTGTGTTGACCCGGAGCGGATGTACAAGCATATTGGAATATCAGGGTGCAGACCACAACTGAAGCCAATGCCTGAAGTTGCCAAACTAGCACTGTCAAAGTACCAAAGCAACCGAAGCAACATTCCGGCGAGTATCTGCTCAATAGTCGCTCCGGCTCCAGAACCATTAAGCATTTCCAAGTCATCCGCTGGTTTCCTGAGACAGGGACCGAATGACCTTCAAGCTCTCTACCCTGCCCTGTATCAAACTGGCTATATGTTGGAATCGAGTTCTCATATGATTACCAATGATTCTTGTACAAGTCAAGCGTTTACCATGCAAAGGAGCAGTCTTAACACATCATTTACTCTTTGCGCATCAACTGAGTTTTCACCAATTTGCAACTCCTTACAACTCCCGGCAAGCTATGATTTGGATGCTGGTTTGAGTAGAGCTGCACATGATTTCTGTTCTCCAGCTCCTTTAGTCAACTCAGCAGATGTAAATCAGTCTACACTTTGCTCTTCGACCAGCGATTTTCTTGCAGTACCCGGCAGTGAATGCTCCCAGCACTTAGTAGAACCAACGGGATTTGATTTTGGTACTAGTACATGTGGTACATTCTCATCTTCCTCTCCATCGCTGATGTTCGGAGTCCCACATTCAAATCCTCAGTACTCCATAAGTGACTCTGGAAACAGTTTTACGGACGTGTGTCCACCATCGACTCCTGACACCCCCATGTGGGGCTTCATTCATGAGTGAGCTTACTCAGCCTTGCTTTTTCTTCTGCTTTGCATGCAACAATGCACTAGTTCACATGCAAATCATACTAGCTACATATCGAGACACATGGGTAGTTTTCAACTCATGTACGTACATGCAGGTCACAATCCACTATTTTCAACCATGCAGTGTACAGGTCGCAATCCACATGCACACGATTCACTTGAGATCTACTATTTTGCTGCCTTTAATGATTTCTTGAGATAATTATGACTATTAGCTATAGGACATTAGTTTTTGTACCAATCATTCAAAGCTCACATCAATTCGTCATGCATAACTATGTAATGACCTTTAGGATTTCTATGGTGTTATACTTTGCCACTTACGGTTGCTACTTATGATGCACTCTGAATTGCATGTGAATTGTCAGATAGATATTAGGCATTCAGATTGCTAAGCAAGCTAAATCACACTAAGGATTCCATGATGTCAAGTACATTAGACGACTAATTGGGGTTAAACGGAAGTGCTAGTGCTTGAAATCCTCTTTGCATTTTCACACAGCTGCTTACTGCAGCAACCAACTTGACCTTGTCCCAGCTGCATGGATTAGTATCCAGCTAGTGAGCCATGTAGGACGATCATGAATAACTTAGACACACTGTATTATGCAGTATGTAAAAGGTTGTGTCCAAAAAAGCTATTCACTTGGGCTAGTTGCATTGGTCAAACTTTTGGAGGGACTGTCCTCTTATACCTGTTTTGAGCCATGTCCCACTTTAGAAGGAATGCCCCACTTTTTTAGTATCTTATTTCAGCACCACCAAAATGCATGCGTAGTAACTATAACCAGCACTTCATGTACCGGTACATTTAGATCCAAGTGTCCCACTGTTTGACCAAAACATGCAACATATTTCCTTAAGCAAAATGTACCTCTTTGGCTTTGAGCTACGTGTAGATTGACACCTATGTATTGGACATTTGAACTATTTGCAGCAGTTTTTCCTAACCTGTATATAGCCTATACCAAGCTGCAAAATAAAAGCAGTTTAGTCATATGCTGTGCCAATTTCCATTCCGCCATAAAACTTGGGCTGTTTACATCGATGGAGTCACTGCTAAGCATGGATTGTACTTGAATAAAATATGCTCGTGAGCATCGAAACTGGACTAGTATAGCTAGGTTCCTCTCAGAGCCTCTACTGCTCCATTAACTTTTAACCACATTTTGACATCTCCATTATCTCGCATTGCATGCAAATTGGTTGCTTCCACACTAGTACTAGTCGTTGAGTGAAGATGATAGACTGTGGCTTGGGCTACATAAGTGCCATTGATCTGTGCAGTACTCTTTTACCAGTTGATAAACAACAGGCTATAATGTAGATCTGACTGACTAGAGGGACGTAATCAGCATCCGAAATTAGTGAAAGTTGCAACATATAATATTATACTCGGTAGTCATCACAAATTTGTAATCAAACATGAAGACATAGTTACACTCAGTAAGAGTAGCTACGCAATTTTCATACATTTTCAGGTTTGGTCAGTGCAATCTTGGCAGTACAGCAGAAGTACATGTATATATAATTATAATGAGTCAATTTGACATGCTAAACAGGAGGACACTGTATATAGGTATGTACAGGTGTGCTTAACATTAAGGTACAGAATGATTATATGTAAGCACAACGTGTGTGTATGTACACTCAATTTAGCAGACTTACTTCATACTGTTAGCATATTCATGGTTTCTCACACGTCATATTGCTGAGTTGACAGCTTCATTGTAACAGCTTGCATATTATGCACTGCATTAAGCTAATACTTGAATGTTTCATGTTCAGCATGCGTCCAATGAAAAGATTACACATTTTCCACTTAGTGTGCGAAGCGCACAGTTGATTGCATACATTATATCAGGGAAGGGAAATCTCCAGCAATAGCATAGCAACTTTGGATGCTCTAAATTTTCTTCAAGAAGTTCAAGGTCTGCTAATGAAAGATTTATCTAACATAGCCTTGAGTCCAGGTCACATGACCTGAACACAAGTTAATTAACAAGTATGTGTGAGTTACACAAGATACATGTACTCATGGTAATTTCAACTTTCTGATGGAAGTCATAGGAGGGTATGAGCCGACACCCTTTAGGCGGCCAAGGCAACACGAATGTATAATGCAATTTAAATTTTATGGTGCACAAGAACTCTCCTCTCTCTTAGTATGGAAATATTACAAGTGGCACAAAAGAACATGTGTCATATGCATAATGAATAAGTATGATGGGTGTTGGTCCACAAAGGAAGAAAGAGGGCAAAGGTCACGTTAAGGTCTAATTCCAAGAAGAGAATCCCATAGAACCTGCATTTCCAGGGTTATGTTCCTTACACAACAATAGTCAGTTTGCATGCACTAAAGCTGACATGTGCAATTCAGGAATGTTCACAACCTTGAAAAGTGCAGGACCATCACCCTTTAAGGTTGCGGTTGCCTTTCAAAGCTGAAGAAGTGGTTAGGGAAGGTTCACCCATGCAGATGTATGTGAGCAAGTGAGAGCATTCAGGATGAGAGCAGTAGCAAATGGAGCTCTCTCTCACAACTGCAAACAGTGCTCATACTACACATCACGTAATGTAGCTTTAAGGTAATCAGCTGCTTCTGAGTTGCTATGGTAACCAGCCAACCTGGGTTGCCATGGTGACATCACTTCATCAATCCCCTGTATATGTTGCCTATTGTTCTTCGTAATCATCAGAAGAGCATTTTACCAAACGGTTACATTATGAAGTGGAAACCCAGCCTGTGCAGTACGTATGACATTGTGTAAATTGACCAACATATCTCATTAGGCTAAGAACCCTTTAAGACCTAACGTTGCATATCTGCAACGTGAGACTTTCAGCTTCATGATGTCACATCCGGCAATGTCCTTGGGAGATAGGTTCTGCGACAGTAGAAAGGCGAGACAGGGGGAGGTGGGTGGGTGCACCCGAGGGTGCAAACAGCATGTGCGTGTCTGGGCTCTGCAATTGAAAGGTCTTGGTCAGCACCGGGAGGGCCATTTCCGTCGTTTTTAGCATAAATGGACTTAGAAAGTAGCTGTCTTGCCTTGTAGGGCCTCCATTTTCAGCATTCATGGACCGTTTTCAGTTACGGCAGGTTGCCAAGTTAGTTGATTGGTGGGTGTGGTCAAATCACGTGTCTCCGGAAGTTTCCTAACTTCAATCAGGATCAGGGTCTCATTGTCAGCCCTATCTGGAACGGTGTTATACACTAACTACCTTGGAATTTCAACTCATTGTTTCACTTTCATTTTTTCTGTTCTATATAATTGTTTCCTATTTCCCCCTTTTACAGCTGCTTGTAATTTCTTGCATAACTTCCAGTGAGCTGTGTACGTATATAATGCCTGTCTCATGCATTCTCTGTATTGACCTGAGGAAGATCAGCATAGCCTGATCGAAACGTTGTCATCAAAGTTCTCCTGCCGTGTGAAGTCCAACAATTGACAATCATGCCTAGTATAGCTGAAACTACCTGTGTGAGCAGTTTCGAGCCCAGCGATGCCAGGGAACAGGAATTAGGGTATGTTTAAATGTTGTAGAGACTGAAAATTACCTCCAGAAAAAAACTTGGGCCCTATAAAGAATTAATTAATTAATGACTTGTATACAGCATGTGCATTCTTCTCACTCTTGGTGTGGTGCCTTCTTGCCTACAGTGCACTGTGAGGTAACAGGGAACCATTACATTATACTATTATTGTCTACGCGTTGTGGCTTGCCTACAGTTCCAATAAGCGTACATACACATTTGGAGATGCTTTGAGATGGAAGACGGAATACAATATTCACACAAAACTGAAAGGTTTGTGCACCCTGCTAGACCTGCAGGTAATTATATCTTTCTAGCTCCATAATCATACCAGCAAGCATTGGTGTAATCGTCCTACTTAGATTGCACGCTGCTAAGGAAAAATACAAATAATTATTTTTCCTTAGCAGCGGGCAATCTAAGTAGGACGATTACACCAATGCTTGCTGGTATGCCTACAACCCAGTACCTAGAAAGAAGCCACACACACTTCCTGCTCATACAGAAGTTGACAAATTCTAGACCATTGAAGGTTGGAACATTCCAACATGCTTTGTTATTGAAAACTATGGCTTATATATACACTGCAGCATGCTCCAATTAGCTGGGTGTGCTGTAATAGTAATGTACTCTATTTGGAATATGTCTTTGTCTATTGTTCAACTCATTGTTTACTGCTGGGTGGTGAATTGTTATGCATACCAACGACTTAGACTAATGGTACCCACTACCGGTTATGAAACTGGGTTTCTATGGTAACAGAATTAAAGCCAGTCAATGAGTCTGAAGGTTGCCATGGTGAGATTACATCATCACTCCAAATACAGTGTTGTTTTGGCTGCAGCAGAAGTCTGTGTATACGTAGCCTCATTTGATCTGCTGTCTGTTCTGTGGATCAGGTGCCACAGATCACACAGTAGGATTTCCAAGGCCTAATTCTCCCCACATTAACATTTTGAGCTGGACATGTATATGGCCTGAGGATGAGGCTAGGTCTGTGTCTTCCACATCGAAACAGAACTTTTTGGTGCTAATTCAATTTTGGTGCGCTGCAAAAGAGCATTTAACCGGACATTAATCTTGGAAGACCTTTTTCTGCAAAATATTGCCCTGTGAGCGAATGACAAGATCACAGCAGTCACTTGTACGCACGGTGCGCCAACAAGACAACAAGCCATTACCCATTAGTTTACGTTGCCATTAATTATTTCGGCAACAATAGTTCTGTGAGTTCCGTTGCGAGTGTATCTGTGCTGCTTGTGAGTGCCACAGCACCATGGGCTGCAACACTACCATCTCAACAGCTGAAGGAGGCGGGGTGCAGGGCTGGTTGATAGGACCATGGGCTGCAACACTACTATCTCAACAGCTGAAGGAGGCGGGGTGCAGGGCTGGTTGATAGAACCATGGGCTGCAACACTACCATCTCAACAGCTGAAGGAGGTGGGGTGCAGGGCTGGTTGATAGGACCATGGGCTGCAACACTACCATCTCAACAGCTGAAGGAGGTGGGGTGCAGGGCTGGTTGATAGGACCATGGGCTGCAACACTACCATCTCAACAGCTGAAGGAGGTGGGGTGCAGGGCTGGTTGATAGGACCATGGGCTGCAACACTACCGGCTCAACAGCTGAAGGAGGCAGGGTGCAGGGCTGGTTGATAGGACCATGGGCTGCAACACTACCATCTCAACAGCTGAAGGAGGCGGGGTGCAGGGCTGGTTGATAGGACCATGGGCTGCAACACTACCGGCTCAACAGCTGAAGGAGGCGGGGTGCAGGGCTGGTTGATAGGACCATGGGCTGCAACACTACCGGCTCAACAGCTGAAGGAGGCGGGGTGCAGGGCTGGTTGTCCGGAAGGAGGTTGTTGGCTGAGCTGGACCTTCCCGTCAATAGATACTGGCCATAGGGAGAGGTCTGGCTAGTAATCCTATCCTATAATTGCAACACTGCAAAAAGCATTATTAAGCTGATGTGCAGGAGATTGCGTAATGTAAGTAGGAATCCCTAGGTGAACTAATGTGTTTTGCAAACAGTAGTCAGTGTCTACTAATTAAATTTACATTACAAATTATTATTATGGGCTCCTGGTGATATGTATGGATCACGTAGCATGATACAGTGAAACCTGTTTAATGCGGTCACCTGGAGGCCAAAAATATTTAGACAGGTGGCTGCATTACAGAAAACCTCTCTAAAGTGGGCATGTGAAGTTTTAGTGTGATTAACCTCATTACAAAGGTTCTTGCGACACTGAACAACTTTGATTCAAGTAAGTTCCATGAAGAAGACAACTAAGGACTTTAAGTATTGTAAAATTGTTTCATTTTTGTATGTTAATTCATTATGGCATTTTCTATAATGTTAAATGCACGCGCGCACGTACTAGTACATAACGCACGCGCGCACTCGGTGGCCGTTATTGGCAGTGCATTATAGCGTGCTATAACGCGCTTGGGTTGGAGCAACGTGACCGCATTACGCACTACGCAGGTGACCGCTATAGAAGAACAGTAAAGTATGGAGACTATGGGCTCAAATTTCGGGACTTTCCCAAGCTGACAGCAATGTGCAGGTGACCGCCTTATTCAGGTGACCGCTAAAGCACGTTTCACTGTATAGTAATACAACTACATTGGTAGTTCTCTTGTTACACTGAACTGTAAGTTTGTACTTCTGATGCCTCAAGAGTACGTAGCAAACAACGTTTTGAAACTATTTCCAAAGAAACATACGTACATATTTGGTATCACTCACTATCACGATATTGCAGATTGGGTATGATAGCATTGCCTAGCACTACTGTGAATTCAGATCTCACAACAATTAATCTGCTTGGCTCTCTGCTCTCTGCTCTCTCATGCATGAAAGTGTTTGACTGAACAAAGCCAGTGTTCCAGAGGGCCCTTGTGAACATGGTGCTGTACCTGTGGTCCTGTGCACCACATACGTATAGCACAGTTATGAATGTGCTCATCCCTGCTGGTGAAATGGTCACTCTACATCTGCTGCGATGCATTCCTTTGATGTTGCACGGCAAGTGGGTTAAATCACTATGTACCCTGAAAGAATCTGTGGGTACTATAATATGTCACAGTGTGCACCATTACGTACATTGGTGCAAGTGAGGTAACTATGCGACACCTGAAGCAGGTACTTGTACTAGGGCTTCCTAATGGGCTCTGGTAAGGCTTTCTTGCCCACTCATTCAGATGTGTACCTAAATGGCTTGACCTGACTACCATGGTGATGAATTGCTATAGTAACTGCATGGATATTGCAAACTTGTAATCTGGAATGAACTCAATTGGGGGCTAGTTGACTGCATATCATTACCACAACAGCCTAATCATGTAAGTCAGTAGTGTCAACAAAAATTAGGTATAGCAAAAATGGAGCAGGTTGACTCCCTGCTGGGTGGAGTTGACCCCTTGGTGGGTTGAGTTGGAACTGTTGAATGGGTTTGGCTAGGAAATCGACTCACCTGACGATCTCTGGATTGACAGTGTGGTACAATAAACTGGCTATTTGCCAGGCAATCAATCCCACCTCACTCACACTCATCATTCTGAAGTACCTCGTTCTCTAAAACAAGTGCATGCAGCTTGCTCACGCTCACCCCAACACTGCACCACTTAGCTAGCTACCTGAACAGGCAACAGTGTGCTGTGAGCCAACATTCCACAAAGTGCTCTGTGAACACACACTGGTTTTGTGTTCCCTCTTGTAGCCATTAATTGAGTCTGGATGTGATTGAACAGGTATAGCAACATAGATGTTGCACATTATTGCATGACACAGATTTAGGTATGTCCTGAGCATCATCATCCAGTCCACAACTAATTGGGGCTCACTTAGCCTTGTTCCCAGGCCTCCACCCAGCTTTTCGTTGCTTGCAGTACGTAAAATCGGGGAGAGACTGGCACACGTGAGCATGACGTAATCGACAAATGGCGAATTTTTCAGAACTAAAAAGCAAAGTTTTGCGTATCTTTCAACCAGCTACACGTTCAACGCTTGGTTTATATGACAGTCACCCACCGCTAGCTAGATACGTGCAGTAAGTTACCTGGTACCTTTGCTCTTCTTGCTGTTCTGAGCCCCAGTTTGCCCACGTTCAATTAAGTCCTTTCTACCCTCGACGTCATGCATGTAAGGAAACATACCAGGCCCTCTGCATTCTTTTGTGCGACTGAAAGCGGTGCACAGGCCTGGGAACGAGGCTAGGGCTCACTGACGTTCCCTCAATAAATGAGTCAGTACAGTGAAACCTGCCTTAGCGGCCACCTGAATAAGGCGGTCACCTCCACATTGTGGTCAGCTTGGGAAAGTCCCGAAATTTGAGCCCATAGTCTCCATACTTTACTGTTCTTCTATAGCGGTCACCTGCGTAATGAGGTCACATTGCTCCACCCCAAGCACGTTATAGCACGCTATAACGCACTGCCAATAACGGCCACCGAGTGCGCGCGTGCGTTATGTACTAGTACGTGCGCACGTGTGTTGCGTAAGTGCGCGCGTGCATTTAACATTATAGAAAGTGCCAAAATGAACATACAAAAATGAAACAACCAAGTATTTTACAATACTTAAAGTCCTTAGTTGTCTTCTTCATGGAACTTACTTGAATCAAAGTTGTTCAGTGTCACAAGAACCTTTGTAATGAGGTCAATCACACTAAAACTTCACATGACCGCTTTGGAGAGGTTTTCTGTAATGCAGCCACCTGTCTAATAAGGCCAAATATTTTTGGCCCCCAGGTGACCGCATTAGACAGGTTCCACTGTAGTACAACAAACAGAGGGACAGACAGCTACATACAGTGTAGAATGTATTCATAGAACACTTGGCTGCAGGGGTTGTTTGAAGTGGGGTCAGTAAAATAGCAGTGGAATTCCACACAGATAGAAGTACATTACCAACTTTGCACATGTGCATGGGCAGTGACCTGTATCACACTACCAGCAGCACAGATTGCTCACAAAGTGTAACAAATTCAATTTAGAGCAGCTGAGGCTGATGTCTAGAGTGACATCTTGGGTCAAATTTGAATTCACACATGTAGCTGCATAGACTCTATTGTTTCTCTATGAGAGGTTTTTATCACAGTGTGGCTAATGAGGCGACTGGAAGTAGCAACTAAATGCTAGTATTAACCCCCCCCCCCCCCCCCCCCCCCCCCCCCCCCCCCCCCCCCCCCCCCCCCCGGGACCGACGGCTTTATATCCCCTCCGAAGGATGCGGTGTAAGCTAAACAAACACAAACACCTACTCAATTTTGGGGGTAGTAGACTCCAGGGAGACCCCTATAAGCAGCAGCCATAGCCTGGCCAACCTTTTCAGTTTGTGGGACCTTAAAGGAAAGAAGTACCCTGCCACTGGTAGGCCGGACTTGAACTCATGACTTTTGGTCAATAGCCTACAAGTCTTAATATTCCTGTACACCCACACTAGCCGGGCACATGCATACCGCATGAATGTGAAGTTTGCACCTCTCGGTATTCACAAGTAAGCCCATTAACTCCCAGGCAACTAATGAATGAAGCTACAGACCGTACCATTTGATAATGGGTGCTGGCTTCCCTTGAGTAAACTCTTCCACTTTGCTACCTGTGCTTCAGTGCGTCCATCAATTTCATATGCAAAAAAAAAACTTGCAATTGACCTTGTGGATAATATAAAAAAGAAGTCCTCATTGCCATGGCAACAACAATGCCTAGCACCCACTGGTTACAAATCAGATAGGCAGTTACCATGTCCCATTCACCACCTCTGCACACTGTTACCACGGTTGCTATGGCAATGGAATTGAATATCTAATCTCACACATTACAACTTGGGATGAGCAAGATGTCTTGGTATGGCTATGGTTATGAAGGGTACTCACCAAGTTCCTGGGTAAAGAAGATGTCCTAACTATGCCCTAGCAACAAGGCTGCGTTCACATTCGGACTTCTTTGTGACATGAAATGACGTGATCACTGTGAAGTGAAGTCACTTGACGTTATCACTGTGAAGTGAAGTCACTACCTGTGTTACTGTCACTAAAGTGTGAATCAGTAGTATACACAAGACCAGTTATGCTATAGATCACTGTCTAGGGCTGACGTATTGCATGAAGTTTGTATATCATGATCTATATACGTGCTATGCATCACAGTTACAAACGTGTTGAGTGGAGACATCAGCACTTTACTGAGCTTTGGTCATGCAATTGTCCTTTTGATGCCACGAACTTGAAGTAATACACAACCTTAGTATTATACTTGGTGAGGTACATATTGGTACCGGTCACAATACTGACTGGGTATCGATTGGGTATCACAATACCAATTGGGTATCACGATGCCGATTGGGTATCACGATACCAGTTGAGTATCACAATACCGACGGACATCACAATACCAATTGAGCATCACAATACTGATGGGTATCACAATACCAATTGAGTATCACAATATCGACGGGCATCACAATACCAATTGAGCATCACAATACTGATGGGTATCACAATACCAATTGAGTATCACAATATCGACGGGCATCACGATACCAATTGAGTATCACAATACCGACGGGCATCACGATACCAACGGAGTATCACAATACTGATGGGTATCACAATACCAATTGAGTATCACAATACCGATGGGTATCATGATACTGATTCTTGGTATCACAATTCATTATATATGTACCTGGAGTATCAATAGTATCACCAGCACTTTAACTCAAATTTTTGGCCAGAAACACATTGGTTTGGATTCTGCTTCGAGCTAGTGTTGAAATTCCATAAAATTGTCCAAAATTTAGACAATGTGGTTGCTACCTGTACCCTAGCAACATAATGATTAGGTACCACACCCCCCATTCAACAAATTTATAGGCACATTCTTGAGTAATAAGGTGAATAGCCTATAATGGACAATGAGAACAGACAGTGTAGTGGCAACAACTTTCTATAGGTAGCCATGGCAACACAAATAACTTGCAGGCATTGTGAATATACATAGCATAGCTGCAACCTCAAATGGAATATGAGTGGAAATGAACACTGTGTCCATGGTGACTGCAGATAGCACTCCAAACTGTCAGCCTGGACACACCCTTAAATGTCCAATACACAGATCATGATTGTGGTTCTTCATTGCTAGGCAACAAGGCACCACATGTCCACTACACCATGGATGTATGGTCAGGAAGTCAGAAAATCGTACTGTCAGTGATGCAGTGCTTCTCTTTGTGTGGTGGATGCCTATATTTCCATGTGTTTACATTTAAAACTGATCATCACTGATCACATTAAAGACAAGCTTCCTACAGGTACTGACTGACTATGCATCTCAAGTCCCAAATGTTCACATGTACACTATAATAGCTGATAAACTTTACTGAGTTGCTAGCCAACCAAGAGCCACGTGCATTATTACAACATGTTAATCGTGGTTATGCAATATTTTACATGGCTAAGAAATACCATGCAGGGCTTAATTAAATCCAACATTACATTTTGGGGGGATCGAGAGCTCAGCACTCAGAGTGGGCATGTCAGTGTGTACAGTACATACGTACAGGCAGTGGTAAGATTGAATAAAGACCACCAAATCTATCCTTAAGGTGGCGGGCAAGTGATTTTATTATTAAATATGGCATCCAAAAAAATAATTATGTCATAACCTGCAAGTCCAGCCATGAATGAAAACCAATAGTAAGTGCTACTTATGTATGTACCAAGCCAGGATGTTCTGGAGCAGACAACAATGGAGACAGCGAATTATTCAGCGTTGATGGAATAAAACACTTTTTCTGTACATCTCAGTTTCATTGCATGCACGCTACTGCTACTGTTCTTTCTCAGGGTCAAGACAGGCCCAGTCTGGAGGGGGCTACGTCGAGTTTATGTAAGTACGCTTCCGAACTAGCCGGATATTGAGTTAACATTTGTTATCACGAGGTCAATTTTCCTGTTTTGTACATGTTGCAGGGGAGAAACCACAATGAGACGTTCGTTCGATGCCATATGACAACATAGCCCCCTCAACTAACCAGTGGAAGAGCTGCCTGCGAAGAGCATTTTTGCTAAATATGTTCAGCTGATTTTTGAGACGACGTATTTCGCCGAGATTTGCAGCAGGCGTTGTCACGGTACGAAGTATATATAACGTAGCGCTCAACTAGACACGCAGTCAATGGATGCCCAACAGCCTTGGAAGAAAGGTGGCACAATATCTTGCATGGCTGCTGCTGGCACACTCGAGAGCAGTGTAATTCGGAACCACGCCTCCAATTATTTAGCGGTCACGCCATTGCTTGCCCGCCACCTTAGTACATGTATAATGAGGTATCATCGTTGCTCACTAATGTACGTACGTATGGGGAATTGAGATGTAATTTTGACTTCATCAATACCAGTTCTATTCAGAAGATCTGTTTTGCCATATGTAAGTACTTGCTGCCAGTGTTTGTTTGTAACATATTGGCTATTTTGAACGCAGACTCATTGGGCAGATACTGATGTATGAGTTGCACACGGTCAGGGTAGCCTTGTGGTCTTTGCCCTAAAGCCACAAGGAAGCAAATGCACACTTGGACTTCAAAACCACATTGACCTCTTGGTCCAGTAGACAATGGGCCAGTTGTGGTAGCTATAGAAGTAGAGTCGTGCATGTTCCAAAGCTCCAACCTCATAGACAATAATGTAGGGTCACTGGCACTGCTTATCAGACTACCTGGAGCCTGTACCTTCATTCCTGGAATTCTGATAGAGCAGGAACTCTATTTTCACCAGAGAATTATACAGTCGGAGTGCAACATGCACATGCAGCACAGTGCCCACTTTGGTACACCTGGAAGAGGTGTGAAGTTTTGTGTTCGAGGAAGGGAGAACTGTCTCCAGAAATGGACTTGCGTTCGATGATGTCTGTGTCGTCGAATGCCAGGTACATAGTGAGCTTACGATGTTGGTACCGATGAAGCCCGGGAAGAAATTCAATGCAACTGCAGGTACCTTTGTTTTCCACCGTTTGAACCGCCATCTTTTGTGATCGTCGTCCATTACAGCTGTTCTGCACGCCACTGCACAACAATATGCAGATGTGATACTAAATTCCTTGCATTCTTTCATAAAGCGTACCCCCAAGTGACGGAAGTTGCACACACATATATATACATACAAATGCTAGTTCAGTATCAGACTGCCGTCATTGAGATTAGTTGCCTCGCTACGCTCAGGAATTAATAGCATCATACACAAGCCTACTTACTATGCCTGTCATGATAGCTAATATAAAGTTATTGGTAAGGCCTCATAGTATAGCTGCGCCCATAGACTACGTATGTACGTAGTAGTACTAGGTATGTATACAGAGCTGCATAATCTATGACTCATTTGCAAAGCTGTTCCAGTGAAAAATGTTGCAGCAGCTCTGGAATGTGCATGACTGATTCACTGCTTCTGTGCTGAATCTGATTGGCTAGATTCAGACAATCTTAAGTTCCTAGTTAATGCAGGTCATTTAACAATATAATATGATGGTGTTACCATGGTGGTTTCCATGGCGACAATCTTCACAAGTGCAAAAGTGCTCATGACTTCACCACTACCAGTGCAATGGAAGTGCATTTGAGTCTGCAGTACCGGAGTAGTTTTCTAAGCTCGCTTCTGATTGGTTCACTTAGGTCACTTACGTCATACAGTGCATACTTAGGGTATATTATGGCAGGTTAGGGTGTGGTTAATATTGTTATATAGCCAATAGAATTGAAGCTTTGAAAACCTACTCCGGGATAGCTCATTTGAGTTTGCAGTCACATGATGGTGTAATCAGAATCTTTGTAAGCCTTCCTGAGTGCTCAAACATAATTCACTGCATGGAAGAATACAGTCTCATTCCCAGGCTCCCGGGAACGAGAATGTTTCTCTTACCAGGATGTCTTATCTTGCTATGGACACCTGCCTTTCCAGTTGGCCACCACTGCCCGTTTCAACTGCCATTGGCAGTATGGGCATGTCACGTAACATTAAATGGAGCGAGGTATGTATAAGCTAGTCACCCACGAGCAGCACGGGAAGAGTAAGTACGAGCTGGTGGATGTGGTAATCAAGGGTCTGCTGAAGAATCCATGAGGTGAGAGCAAGACCTGAGGTATCATTGTGAAATACCAGGAGTGCAATTGCCATTTGCAAGGCACACCCTTGAAAGAAACTAGAATATCAATGAAGTAAAGGATATTGTGACATTCTACCAAACTCACTCCTATATGGTACATACATGAAGTACAGTTAGTGGTCTGAGTGTTTATGTAAGATTGTGGGTGTAGGAAACCTCTCATAGGTAATCTCACTATTGACAGATTCTCATCAAAGTAATGCTATTATACCCTGCAACATGACATAGGTATGTTGCAAGTAACATGAATAATGAGCTGATCCAATTATCAAGTTATGTCACTACCTTTGCCCTAGCAACACAACGGTTACTGTTATGAAATGTGAGGCCATGGTTTACGAATTATAGCAGATTACATCATTGCTACATACCTACAGAAACCCAAATCCTACTAATGGTGACTCGTGTTGAGAAAACTGGAGTCACAGGGGAATTGAACCCTGGTAGCTGGACTTAGCTGCAGTTCTAACCAATGGGCTGTGATGCCATGCAGATGAACATTAGCTCCCCACAGTCCTCTGAAGTCACAATTAAAGATCTTGTTAATATTATACTACCGCCTAATAAAACACTTCAATTCTAATTTACACTCGGTCTATCAATTTTTTGGGCAAGAAACATCTCCTCTAGCATTTTGTGAACATCCTTCCTGTGGTGTTGTGGAATGAATACTGTTTCCATGGTGGTTGCAGCCAGTCATACTTCTATAGCATACTAGGAATACGCATGCGCAGTGTCTGTGCCTCGCGCGCGCACGCTCACAATCTGTAATAGTATAGTAGGCGTGGTTTCCTGTGGAAGAAAACGAAGGTGCGAAAGTCAGTTCAGCGTGCGAAGTTTAGTTGTTCGAAGTTGTGCGAAGTTGCTGATTGAGGTTGAAGATGGCTAAGCGTTGCCAGGAAGAATACGAAGACGTTAGCGAGGTTCTACACCCTTCGACACTGTCAACACTCTATATGTACGTACCATGGCCTAGACTAAACGTTTGTCTTACTTGTCTCCGCTAAACTCTCCTTGTATACATCGCTTCTTCGTCAATCTGTCAGACTCTCTCTCCTTTGCCTTACTCTCTTCTGAGGCAGTGTCTCTTTAATTTCCCTGTATAGATCGCTTCTTTGCATTTCGCACGCACAGTACGTGGGACCACAGAAACCGCAGCGATGCAACCGCCCCCTGCCCCTCGCAATTAAAGTGTGACGGATATATATATATACATATATATATATATATATATATACATATATATATATATATATACATATATATATATATATATACATATATATATATATATATACATATATATATATATATATATACAGACGCGATGTGACTACGCTGCACGATTAGTTGCCTCGCGCTAAGGCGCTCGGCAACTATATACTCCAAGGTCAGTCCACTTCAACACACTTCCAACTGAATAGTTACTGACAAGGTATCGAATGCATAGATGTGATTCTTCATTGCTAGACAACGAAGAACCACACGTCAACTACGTACAACATGGGATGTAGGGGAAGTCATAAAATCCCACTGTCAGTGATGCAGTGCTTCTCTGTGGTGGATGGCTACGTACATTAGCATTCATTTGATCATACTAAAGACACATGCAGGGGATATGATGCATCTTGCATAATTATCTCACATGCACACTGATGAACATGCTTCCTGATTTGCTATCATTACAAGATGCTGAATATAGTATTGAGCACTTCCCTGGTTGCTCTGCAGTGTTGTCAAGCTGAGGAGCACTTCACTGGTTGCACTGCAGTGAGGTCAAGCTTAGCACTTCACTGGTTGCACTGCAGTGAGGTCAAGCTTAGCACTTCACTGCAATGCGATCACGCAGAGCACTTCCCTGGTTGCACTGTGCAGTGTGGTCATGTAATTTTGTACCTCAAGAACAAAGTACATGACTTTGAGTCTACGTTGGTACTTGAAAGAAGTATTACAGATCACAAACTGATTGGGTACCATGATAGTATTGCCCACCACCGGGTTCATCCAATTTGGGGAGAAGCTCAGCACTCGGAGAGGCCATATGTATGTGTTGGGTACATTTACAGGGGTCCCCGTATCAGCTTGTTCTCCACCCATGTCTTTTCATCTACGTAGTTATTGGTTAGTTAGGTCTGTTTGGTACAAGGACCACAACGGTTCAGTGTGCAAACAGTTTGCTATGCTCCTGATACAAGCCTGGAGAGCTTGTTACAGTTCTCCATCTACTGTACGTGATTAAGCTTTTGGTTTCACCAAAAGAGGATAGAGCAAGCCAGTGCAATCATAGATTCATTTGGTTGCACTGGCTTGCTCCACTGCTCCAACAGATCGTTAATCTCTGTGAGGCACCGTATGTCAGGAAATTATCACAGCAAACATATATATATATACGTACATTATCACCACTACTCAAAATCATGTCATACCTCAAGTTTGGCTTCAATAACATCTTGTATGTACTTGCTGCCAGTGATTTCAGCTACATATAATTTTGTAACATGTAACAGACCCATTGGATACCTATGCATGGCCAGGGTAGCTTTTGTGTGTGTGGTCTTTGGCTAAAGCAACTAGGAAGCGAAAGCACAATTGGACTTCAAACTGCATGTATTGACCTCTGAGACTCTGACCAAGTGACACAGTCAGAACAGACATTATCATAGCAGCCAGTTCCTGCTCTATCAAATACCAGGAATGAAGCCTACAGGCTGCCAACAAGGACCTCCAGGTAGCGTACGTAGATAGTCCATAAGCAGTAACAGTGACCCTACAAGATTGGCTATAACAACAGATCACTGGAGCTCATTTGGAACAGCTGTTCCAAAACAAGTCCTTAAGTTATACTCTGGAAAAGCAAAATTTCCAAAGCTAAGTACGTAGTTCAGAACTACTTGATTGATTCCTTCACCTCCCCTGTGCTGATTCTGATTGGCTAGACTCGGACAATCTTGATACAGTAAGTTCCTAGTGATTGCTTACTCACTTCTGCATGGATGAGTTTGGCTGCTCTGATCGTAGTTAACGCATCCACAACTCATTTAACACTGTTTGTTCAACACATGTACACAATGTAATGGATGGTGTTACCATGGTGGTTTCCATGGTGACAATCTTCACAAGTGTATACACATGGATGCAGTGTGTCCGCAGCAAGAAAATACATCCTGGTAAGAGACATTTTCTTCTGCACAATAATTGAACACTCACTGACAGGGAGGCCCACAATTCCCATATGCAAATTATGACTCAGGCTGAAAAGAATCAGAGGGAATCAAACCTGGGTTGCTGGATCTAACACTAATGCCAAATGAACACCAGCTCTCAGATTAATTACACTACTCCCTCTGTACCACCAGGCTACCTAATAAAATACTTCAATTCCTGATCACTCGGTCCCTTGGCAAGAAACATCTTTCATAGCATTTTGTGAACAGTCTGGCTTCTTCCTGTGGTGTAGTGGGATTGAATACTGTGTCCACGGTAACCGTAGCCTGTCATGTGTACTTGCAGAATAATTACTGTGCTCCACAGTGTGTGCTTCACAACACATATACCCTTGAACAGCTTTCCAATGCAATTGTCGTTAGATAAGGAAATGTCAACTACGGCATGCAACTTTAAAATTCATGCCGCGATTCGGAACACCTTTCCAATTCGCATTTGCAGCGAGACTTCGCTGCAAATTGCAAGGCTTCTTCCACAAACCGGAAGGCTTGTTCCTTCCAAAGAGTACTGGCTATGTACACACCTAGGTCAGGGGGGGTGGGACAAGGTCTGTGCGCACGTGGTACAATTAACATTCCATAGGTATAGTGCACAATAATATACAAGAAGTATGCGGAACTAGCAGACTAGTAACAGCTCTAGCGCTGACTTATCGCTAGGGTTCGATGGGGTTTGATCGCTTTATTAACTTCCTACCTGATGCTAAACACTTGAGTGCGGTCGACAAGTCTGCATTCGCTGATATTCTCGGTGAGTCTGCATGGTCACTTACATAACTGCTCAGTACAGGCACGTAGCAGTGTGTAGTGGCTTATACCCAGTTCGGTCACAGTCTTTGCACGGAGATTACTCTTCAGGATGCATTGAAAGCGCAATGCAGCCTTCTTCCACGGAGAAAAGCAGCAGAACGACTTTGCATTACGTCATACTAAATGACAGTGCACGTGATCTTGTCCTACCCCCCTTGCACCTAGGTTTCATGTAACAATAATGTGTTCACATGCACCCTGATAAACTACCTGAGTTGCTAGGCAACCAAGAACCACATCATTACAGAATGTTGAGTAGCACGGCTCTTGTTGGTCATGTAAGTTTGTACTTTGATATCTGGTTTGGTACTTAAAAGGAAGACTTACAAAACAGCATTGCTAAACTGATTGGGTGTCACAATAGTACTGCCCTCTCACCATGCAGGATTTCATCCTTCAGCGGAGAAGCTTGGCAGGCATATGGGTGCACTTAGCGCATCTACGTATACGGGGGTCTGGGGGCATTGCCCCCTCCCACACCCCCAAGAAAATAAGGACCGAAATGGTTCAGTGTGCAAACAGTGAATGTCACTATACAAACCTGGGTTTGTTAGACTACACCACCATGCACTGTACTTAATTGAACTTTTGGTCCCACCAAAAATACATCTGTACAACCATACATTTAACATTGTCCGGTCCCGCAGATCAATACTTTTTGTGAGATACAGTATATTGGGAAATTACCCAAGTTCATTGGGCCCTGACAACAATGAAGCCTAAAACCATGAAATGTTTTGCAATCAGAGCTACACATTTATCCCACACCACCATGTGTAAGAAGTGAAGACGGCTCTGTTGCGTTACCTGAAACCTTTTGGTGGTCTTCTGGATCTAGAGATCGCAGTCGTGTGCCATACCTGCCCAAGCAATTGCTTAAGCGAACAGTAAGTGCAGAAGGCAACTCAAAGCGTGGTTGGTGGTCGAAGTGCAACCCCTCTCTGTGGTGCCAAATTGGCAGGTATGCCAGTCAGTATACCGGGCGCAGCTGCAGCAGCACGGCATTATTTGAGGAGGGTGAGTAAACATTTAACGTGTTTCAATGCGTCTGATTTTCATTAGTGTGATCAGCGACTACAATTATAACATACGTACAACATGTTTCAGCACAAACATTTCAGTATCACCACTTATGGGGAAGTGAGGTATCTCAAGTTAGGTTTCAATGTTATGTGCACCTGAAATCACTGACTGAAAGTACATGGCATATCGGATCTTCTGAATTGAACTGAATTTGGACCACAGACCCATTGAATACCGACGCATGAGTTGCACATGGTCCCAGGGTATATAACTTTTGTGTGTGTGGTCTTTGCCCTAACGCCACAAGGAGGCAAATGTACACTTGGATTTCAAACCTACATTGACCTCCTGGTCTAGTAGACAACAGACATTGCAAGCTGTGATCACTGCCATACTCTGAGACCTTGACCAAACGACATAGTTAGAGCAGATACAGTGAAACCTGCCTTAGCGACCACCCAAATAAGGCGGTCACCTCCACATTGCGGTCAGCTTGGGAAAGTCCCGAAATTTGAGCCCATAGTCTCCATACTTTACTGTTCTTCCATAGCGGTCACCTGCATAATGCGTAATGCGGTCACGTTGCTCCACCCCAAGCACGCTATAGCACGCTATAACACACTGCCAATAATGGCCACCGAGTGTGCACATGCGTTGCGTACGTGCGCGCGTGCGTTAATATTATAGAAAGTGCCAAACTGAACATACAAAAATGAAACAATCAAGTTGTTTTGCAATTCTTAAAGTCCTTAGTTGTCTTCTTCATGGAACTTACTTGAATCAAAGTTGTTCAGTGTCGCAAGAACCTTTGTAATGAGGTCAACTTCACTTGACCGCTTTAGAGGTTTTCTGTAATGCAGCCACCAGCTAATAAGGCCAACTATTTTTGGCCCCCAGGTGACCACATTAGACAGGTTCCACTGTATTATCATAGCAGTAAGTTCCTGCTCTAACAAATTACCAGGAATGAAGCCTACAGGCTGCCAACAAGGACCACAAGGTATTGTCCATAAGCAGTCACAGTGACCCTACAACATTGGCTATAACAACAGAACACTAGCTCATCGGAACAGCTGTTCCCAAACAACAGTGCTGCTCTGAAAAAACAAAAGTTTGGAAACAACTCTGGAACTCAGTTTGCATGATTGATTCATTTGCCTCCCCTGTGCTGATTCTGATTGGCTAGACTCGGACAATCTTGATACAATAAGTTCCTACGTAGTGATTGCTTACTCACTTCTGCATCGATGAGTTTGGCTGCTCTGATCACAGTTAATGCATCCCCATCTCATTTAACACTGTTTGTTCAACATGTGCACAATGCAATAAGACACTATTAATTTTTACCATGGTGGTTTTCATGGCAACAATCTTCAAATGTATACAATTATAAGGATGCAGTGCGTTCGGAGTGGACAGTGAAGGTCAAGGGGTGGTCACTACAATACATGCCATATTCAGAGCTGTGTCTGGGGTCGGAGTCACAATGCAAAAGCTGCCCTTGACATGTGACCACACTGCTGAACCGTGGCTGTTTATGGCTGTTTATTGTCACACCCATACCACACCTATGTCTGCCGTATACGGGGTCACAATCAGTTCACAGCAAGATAAGACATCCTGGTACATAAGCGATACAATTATTCTTCTGCATAATACGTAAATAATGTCTGAGAATGCAGGAAGGCTCGCAAAGCTTACACCATCAGGATTGCCATCTAGCCTCGTACCCAGGCCTTCAATCGCGGGGGGAAGGCCTGGTATACACTGTTTGCGCATGCGTTTAATTTAAATGTGAATATTACGTCAATTTTAATTGTGAGTTTGCGAATGGGTTGGGCTTAACCGATGACGTTTGCGTAAACACACCCGCGTACGCGTGCATGAGAGCGATCAAAGGGCTCACAACAAGCACACCACAGCTCTTTCCACTGTCTACAAGTCCCTTCTCGTAGCTAGACTCCATGAGGAAAGGGAGCACTTGGTAGCACAGGCTCTTGCCATAGTCAGTAGGTAGCTAGCCACACGAACACGTCGCTGCCTTCGTACACAGCTCTCATGGAGGAGCGCTGCTCTTCTTTCACAGTCATTCGTGTCATTTTCAGCCTTCGCAAAGCATAGGTAAGAGCCTCAGAGAAACTACTACCACCGGAACTTTTGCACGCCATTATTGCTACTCGTCGTTCGTTGCGGTTCTTCTAGGAATGTAAACGTGGACGTCATTCGACGTCATAGTTTCACGGAAGAATACCGAGATATCCTATTTTCCAAGATTTTGGGGGAAATTAAGCGCATGCGCAAACAGTGTATACCAGGCCTTCCCCCCGCGATTGAAGGCCTGGGTACGAGGCTAGATTGCCATCATGCACGGACTCTTTAATTGCGCTGAAATTTACCTTGGTGGCAATGTCATTAGTGCTTTTGCCTTTCGTGTTGGCCACCACTGCCCGTTTAGACTGCCATGGCAGTATAAGCTAGTCACCTACAAGAAGCCTGGGAAAGAGTATGTACATAGGTGTTGTGGGAATGAATACTGTGTCCATGGCAACGGTAGCCAGTCATACTAGTTACTGTACCCCACGATTATAGTCCATGTGCACTTTAACACACCCTTGAACAGCTTTCCAATGCATAGATCATGATTGCCATTCTCGAGCTCACTGCTAGGCAACAAGGAAGCCAGTATGGTCACGAAATCGTGACCATGTACGTATGGTCACGAAGTCAGAAATCCCACTGTCAGTGATGTAATGCTTCTCTGTGTGTGGTGAATGCCTACAATTTAATGTTTACATTCAAAACTGATCATCTCTGATCACTCTAAAGACAAGCTACCTACAGGGGATTTGAATTGACTATGCATCACAACTCCCAAATGATTACATGGACAAACTTCCCGAGCTACTAGGCAACCAAGAACCACACCATTATTACCCTAGCTTTCTGACGATAGTAGTTCTGCACACCAGTACCTGTGACTGTTCAGTTACAGATTCATTTTTGACCTCCTCTCTCTCTTTTTTATGCACAAGCACACACACACACCTCACTCCAGCCACATGTGATTGTTTCGTCGTGAACACTGAGTACTCTCTTTAAGTGGCACTTCTATTGTTGTGAAGTGTGGTCATGTAATTTTGTACTTCTGATGCCTCAACACCAATGTACACTACTTCTGAATCCGCTTTACACAGGGCATCACAAATAGTATCAACAGTACTGGCAGTGCCCACCACCAGGGATTCAGGGGGGAGAAGTTCAGGGGACATAATTATGGGTGTGCTTACGGTATGCGTCTTTAAAATTGATGCCGAAATTCGGAATGTTGTTCCGATGTGCGTTCGTAGCGCAGCTACGTATGCCGCAAACCGGAAGGCTTCTTCTGGCTTTTTACATACCTAAGCCTCCGAAAAACAGTGCAGCTTTGCTTACAGATCATTCATTGAGACCTTCCGCATTCACACTTAGGTCTTCCACATTCGAGTTTGCAATAGAAATCCGGACCAGCGACGGAAAGGGTTCTGAATTGCGCATCAATTTTAAAGACGTGTACCATACCTACAACATTGGCTATAACAACAGAATGCTGGAGTTCATTTAGAACAGCTGTTCTAAAACAACACTGCTGCTCTGAAATGTTTTGGAACAACTCTGGAACTCATTCACTGTACTGTTTTGAATCTGATTGGCTAGATTCAGACACTTTGGAACACTTAAGTCCCTAGCTATTGCATCCACATCTCATTTAACATTGTTTGTTCAACATGTGCCAGAGCACAATGTAATGAAATGATGTTACCATGGTGGTATCCATGGCGACAATCATGGCAAGCATGTAGTAGCATGCCCAGTCATGCTTATTGGATGGGAAGCTTGCTTGTTGGTTAGGAAGCAAGTGCACACAAACCATTGTGACCTCCTTATCTACATGCAGCACACAATGGTAATCACAGGGCAATGGTCTGAGATCTCCCACAATGAAATAGCCAGATCAGGAGTTCCTGCTCTATTAAAATACCAGGAATAGAACCTACAGGATTCCAATATTGGCTGGATTTCCAGGTAATGAGTGCACCTCCAGGTAATGAACCACTTCAACAATAGCCTTGTCCACCTGTCAGCCGCCAGCCAGTCTGTAAGTCTGTTCTTGTCCACCTGTCAGCCGCCAGCCAGTCTGTAAGTCTGTTCTTGTCCACCTGTCAGTCACCAGCCAGTCTGTACGTATGTCTGTCCCCCCAAAAACAACATTTCAAGCAGATTAGGTATAGCCTCATTCTCAGGCCCCGTCCAAAAATCTGATTGGCTAGATTCAGACACTTTGGAACACTAAGTCCCTAGCTATTGCATCCACATCTCATTTAACATTGTTTGTTCAACATGTGCCAGAGCACAATGTAATGAGATGATGTTACCATGGTGGTATCCATGGCGACAATCATGGCAAGCATGTAGTAGCATGCCCAGTCATGCTTATTGGATGGGAAGCTTGCTTGTTGGTTAGGAAGCAAGTGCACACAAACCATTGTGACCTCCTTATCTACATGCAGCACACAATGGTAATCACAGGGCAATGGTCTGAGATCTCCCACAATGAAATAGCCAGATCAGGAGTTCCTACTCTATTAAAATACCAGGAATAGAACCTACAGGATTCCAATATTGGCTGGATTTCCAGGTAATGAATGCACCTCCAGGTAATGAACCACTTCAACAATAGCCTTGTCCACCTGTCAGCCGCCAGCCAGTCTGTAAGTCTGTTCTTGTCCACCTGTCAGCCGCCAGCCAGTCTGTAAGTCTGTTCTTGTCCACCTGTCAGTCACCAGCCAGTCTGTACGTACGTCTGTCCCCCCAAAAACAACATTTCAAGCAGATTAGGTATAGCCTCATTCTCAGGCCCCGTCCAAAAAATCGGAAAGGGGCCTGATAGCACTTCCGTAGAATTTCCGTCGACTATTGCCGCACAAATTCAAGAGGCGACAATCAGATTTCAGGATGAAACCACGCGCAAACGTAATCCTTCACACAAGACCAGACATGCTGTGCAGTGCATATGCAGTTACTTGCGTAAACAAACGGAGATGTATTGATGGCGGCACCGTCTCTGTCACCATTTTAAGTTGTGAAGCAGTGCTGTTGTGTTTGTGGGAGGTCAGTGGATGAACGAAGCTGGAGAGCCCGGTTTACTCATGCGGGTCATCAAGACAAACTTCCTGATCACGACCAAGACAATCGTTCTGAAACTCTCAGCCACCACGATTATTCTCCTTTTGTGCTGTGCACGTGTGCAAGTCAGATCATTTGAAACAGGAGTGTCCTACAACAGCACACATTTAATGACATGTACAGCAGTGACAGAAATAATACGGAAGTGCCACCAGGCCCTTTCCCGATTTTCGGACAGGGCCCGGGAACAAGACTAGATTACAATGGTTTCACAGACTTCACACTTAACACAAAAATCAAATCGGGACGTTTTTGAACTTCATACAAGTCTAAGAAATTCTATTATTTTAAGCCACTTCCTATTATTGGTTCATTGGCTCCACTCCATTCAAACTTCCACGTTTTAATTGGCACTTGACCTAATGAGCAGTTGTGGCATGCACCAATTTCCAACGCACAACAAATGGCGTACAAGATATACAATTATTCCATGCCACTCCATGGCAGATTTGATTGTGCAATGCCAACCAGACTGAATGGACCCCTCCTAAAAGGGAGCTCTAGATACTACATGTAGGTGGTGGAAATATTGCAGTCCAAATTGATTGTCTATGGGATAAGATGGCGTGAAGTTCATTACATCATGCGTAGTAGTACTTGCTGTCATAATGACAGGGTGAGTCTCTCCGATCACTGATTCAAAAGAAACATAGAGAAAGAAATCAATTACCAAACCTAGTGTTGCCAGTTGGCTGATTGGTCCTATATGAAATCAACAAACAACGTATTTCCTAGAAATTCTGAACAAGTAATTTTGTTCATTTCCACATCGACTCATCTCGTCAAGGAGTCAGTCGCTTTGGGTCCCGGGGAAATAGGGAGGTCTTTCTGATGTTGTTGAGGCCCAGGTACAGCATGCAGACACGCTCCAAACCTGTGGGGGGGGGGGGGGGGGGGGGGGGGGGGGGGGGGGGGGGAACAGATAACCAGTGACTTCTTCAGAGGGTTGGAGGGATCATAGTAGAGGACATGTCATTACACCAACCACTCCAGAGGCTGCAAGGTTTCTACTGAAGGCAACGGTACACTTTCGGCATTTGACCGAGATGTCCACTGGAAATAAGTGGTCAGTATTTCCACTAAAGCTACGTACCTATGGTACACATCTTAAATGCAGAACACTTTCTGAATGTGCGCTTATTGGGCAGCTTTGACACAAATCTGAAGGCTTCTTCTGAGAATCAGAAGATGTTTACTACGAAGTGGAAGGGTAGCTTCTTCTGTGGCATTGCATTCTACTCCCATTGTATGCTAATTGCACTGCCATTCTACAGAGGTTTCCTGTGAAGAATAGCAAAGAGAAAATTTGATTATGACTTCCGGAGCTTCGCTTGTGTTTCCAGAACTTCATTTATGGCAGAGATACAGTATGGCAGCAGAAGTGGTTTCCAAAACACAGCGCCATTTTTAAAAACGGCGTTACACCAACCACGGAAGGTTACTAGGACACCTCGTTACACCAACCACTCCAGAGGCTGGAAGGTTTCTACTGAAGGTGACAGTCACTTTCAGAGGCATATGATGGAGATGTTGAGAGAGTGAGGATAACTCCACTCCACTGGAAATATATAAGTGGTCAGTATTTCCACTAAAGCTACGTACCTATGGTACACATCTTAAACGCTTTCATTCAGAACACTTTCTGAATGTGCGCTTATGGGGCAGCTTTGACACAAATCTGAAGGCTACGTACTTCTGAGAATCAGAAGATGTTTACTATGAAGTGGAAAGGTAGCTGATTTTGTGGCATTGTACTGCATTCTACTACCATCGTATGCTAATTGTATGCCATTCTACGGAGGTTTCCTGCAAATAATAGCAAAGAGAAAGTTGATTACGACTTCCGGAGCTTCGCTTGTGTTTCCAGAGCTTCATTTATGGCAGAGATACAGCAAGTGGTTTCAAAACACAGCGCCACGTTTAGAAACGTGTACCTTTTGTGCTCGAAATCAGTGTTTTCCATACTCACACAAATTATCTGAACATCAGCGAAACACTGTCAGCACTATGCCACTAGGATCTCAGAGAGGATTGGAAAAATCAGCTAACGGAGAAGGGAGAATAAAGCATCGCTGCGTCTGGGCTTGGCCGTAGAAAGGCTACGTACTGGCGGACCATTCCTGTCCTTTCGGCATACATACGTAAATGAACTTAGAAACAAGGCACATGTCTTAACGGTGACCCTCTCAGCATAAACCACTCATTCACCACATTTTGCATTTTGTCAAAACTGAGATTAGTATACAATCAAAGAGCACATTAATTTTATTGCTGATCACAATGGTAGTTTCATTTTTTTCAATCGGAATTACGGGAGCAAAGTTATGGGCACTTGAACGTTCTCAATACGCAAGGGTCATTTCGATCGTATGCGGTACTTACAACGCGCATAATTCCAAACATGTAGGATTCCGGTTCGCTACGCCATCAAACATTAGCTAGCAAGTATGCATACAATAATCTCGACTTACGAACGGGAAGTCCTACGTGTTCAGTTGTTAAAAGTAGCACAAGCGATCAATAATCGCTTAGGAACCATTGAACTTTGAACCAACCCAACTGATTGCACATGGCTCCCAACCCCAAATTTTGCAAGCTAGCTAGCAGAAGTGACAATGTGGAACATGACAACTCCGACCTCTGACAGTGAGAGTGTTCCTTCCTATGATCTTAACCGGTTGCCAGGCACCTCACGTGGACATGGACGCGCCAGGACAATCAGAACCAGCACCCAACCCATCACTTCCAGGCGGATATTTCCCTCTGGTAGTTTCAGGGGACTTGGGTTCAGTAGTTTCAGGGGACTTGGGTTCAGTAGTTTCAGGGGACTTGGGTTCATGGTTAACCCTGCACACAGCACAAGTAGCGTACAGCACTCCACTCTACACAAATCACTTCCTGGTATGTGTACTCCCCACCACAATATCCTAGGGTATAATTATGGTCAGATACATATAATGTATGTAAGATGTATGGCTAAGCAGGGTTTCTTTTACCCCCCCCCCCTTTGAGATTTCAGAACTTTTTGTGACGGGGACATGCCCCCAGACTCCCCTAGGTATGTGTACTCCCCACCACAATATCCTAGGGTATAATATGGCTAAGGGTGGGGGGGGGGGGGGGGGGGGGGGGGGGGGGGGGTGGGGGTCTGACGGGGGGGTCCTAGGTGGCTGGTTGTTCCACAGCCAGCCTTTCCCAAATTCCCCATGTCCCCGTCAGAAAAAGTTCTTGAGCTGAAATTCAAACTCAGAAGAGACAGTGTGGAACATAACTTTGACAGCGAGAGAGATAACAGTGTGATGCTAGTTACCCCGCGTGCGCATGCGTGAAGCGGGGTTAAGCAATCGGTTTTGTCTGTCAGTCAGTCAGTCAGTCAGTCAGTCAGTCAGTCAGTCATCTGTCTGTTGAAAAAAATTGAAATCTCGCCACATAGACCCTCATAAACCATCGAAAGGGAGTCAAACAATAGCAAATAGCAAAAAAAACTGCTCTATGTGTACCTGACTGAAATCAAGGCGAATCGTTCCGCTGTTCCGCGCTGTTCTATGAACACCTCTAGTTGGCTGAGTGGTGCCTTCATTTGGACGCATCAGTGCAACCAGCAGCCAATACATCTGAAACGTGTGGACAATGAGTTGCTTTGGACAATTAGTTGTCGTTATAGTTTACACCTTAATCCAAGCTATGAGTCTCAGTAGCCTCGTTCCCAGGCCTACCCCGTTTTTTCTGTTCTTCGGTTTCTGTTGACAATCAACGGAAACCGAAGAACAAAAGAACGGGGTAGGCCTGGGAACGAGGCTTGTGTCTCAGTAATACCTGTTTGACTGGTGTATACTTGTTTCTTTGGTCCCTATAATCATAAAGCTGTACATACGTATGAAGTACACATGCTGGATGAGTTTGCTATTTGAACTATATGCTACCTGAACTCTTGTTGAAGTGTCGGAGCAGCTGTGGCACATTACACATCACTTCCTGCCAGCCCTACATGAATATACTTACCCGGATTGTGAATACATAATCAGGACTGAGAATACATTACTATGAATTCAGGCAGTGCTTGTGGCTAAGCTGCGCCTTCCTGTGAGGGTTCTGACGTTGCTTCCTGCAAGGCTACGTATTTGCACAATTACGTATGCAAGCATGCAGAAGTGCCTGGCGGGCACCACGGCTTCTCACTGCTGGTATGTGTACTCTATACAGGCTCTCTGGTACACATATACAAACACTTCCTGGTGTGTGTGTGTACTCTACTGGTGTGTGTGTTTGTACTCTACACCAAATATACACACACACTTCCTGGTATGCTACATAGTTGCTCAATTCTGGGAATTATGTACTGACTTACATAATACATGCTATGTATGCAGTATAATAATCAAGCAGCTGTCTCACACCCAGATGTCCATGCCCACCAGCAGACAAAGTCTGGCCGCTTGAGTTACATTTCGATCTTGTCACAGAGGCGTGTCCAGGGGAGGTGTAATTGAAAGCGTTGATTGCGCTAGAAATGCAATTATCATAGAAACTTGAATATAGACACCTACATGTACCTTCAAGCAGTCAGCGACGTTCAGGAACCCCTGAAGCATCAGCAAAAGGGCAGTGGACTTTCTTGGTTAGTCTGGTTTTGAATGGTTCAAAGTTGAAAGGTTATAGAAGCTGTGAAGTACATAGGGGTCTCGGTGAGTCCTCCTTAGCTGTTTTTGACTGTTCGATCATTAGGTAGACGTTCTCCGTGAGGGGCGTGGACGGCTGGGCACGAGACTATGTATCCCTATCACCTCTGCAGAACATCCGAATGTTGTTCACACTTCCCTCTCGCATGGTGCTACCTACGTTACATTATGGAATACTTTTTGAAGACATACGTATTTAGTTAAGAGCTACTTCACTGAAATTCAATAGCTGAAGTAATCACCTACCATCCAGACTTTCTCCACCCCTTTCGTTCGTACTTCAAGTAACAAAGGCTGTGTGGGAAGGCCTTCGGTGCCATTAGCACTTCAGTTGCAAGAGCAAAAATTTGCCCCATATACCCTACTTGCCAACCAAGCATCAGAGAGCTGTACATGGCTTCTATCAATAGGGCTTACTCTCTCAGAGCACAGCTGAGGTAAGCACTGGTCAACCAAGGGTCAGAGAACTGTGGTTTCTATCAATAGGGCTACTCTCTTAGAGCACAGCTGATACACTGGTCGGTCAAGGTCACAGAGCTGTGGCTTCTATCAATAGGGCTACTCTACAGCTGAGATAAGCACTCGTCAACCATAGCCTCGTACCCAGGCTCACACGCGGAACGCGGAAGAGGGCCCGGTGACACTTGGCAAATTCCCGTGCTGAGCTCAATATAATTGCGTAAGCGAGTACATTCCTTACTCGGGTGCATTCGAAATCACGCGGAAGGTAGCTGTTGGTGATGGCTAAGTAGAAATTCCTTGCCAAGGAGTGACCAGAGGTGAGTCTTGAAGGCTAGAAGAGCGGTTTTATCAAACGGCGACACTTTTCACGGGGTAAAAAGAATGTAATTACTACGCATTATTGGCAATGGACGAACGTGATTCCCCTACCCGAAATCAAGATTGCTGAGCTCAGCACATACAGGAATTTTGCCAAGTATCACCAGGCCTACTTCCGCATTCCGCGTTCCGCATGTGGGCCTGGGAACGAGGCAAGGTCAACCAAGGGTCAGAGAGCTCTGGTTTCTATCAATAGGGCTACTCTCTTAGAGCACAGCACTGGTCAACCAAGGGTCATAGAGCTGTGGCTTCTATCAATAGGGCTACTCTCTTAGAGCACAGCTGAGACAAGATAAGCGGTGCCCATGTTGGGCAATTGTTAGAGAGTAGTGGTTTCTATCAATAGGGCCACTCTCTTAGAGCAGTGGTTTCTATCAATAGGGCCACTCTCTTACATGTAGAGCACAGCACTGGTCAACCAAGAGCTGTGGCTTCTATCAATAGGGTTACTCTCTTAGAGCACAGCTGAGACAAGATAAGCGCTGGTCAACCAAGTGGCAGAGAGCTGTGGCTTCTACGTATCACTCTCAGAGCACAGTTGAGATAAGCACAGGTCAACTAAGCATCAGGCTCCTCTCTTAGAGCACAGTTGAGACAAGCACTGGCCAACCAAGCGTCAGGCTACTCTCTTAGAGCACAGAATGAGACAAGCACTGGTCATGGGTTTAGCGTAAGACCAATACATGTGCCAATGCATGTACATATCACACCCTGTTGCTCTAAAGGTGATTCCATGTTGGGCAATTGTTAGTACAAGCAAAGTCTGCTAAGTGTTATCACTCCAGAGATGTTTGTCTCAGCTGCAGCCTCCTTTCCAGGCCATTCGCACCACCTGTATTTGATTGCCTGCAGCATGTGGAATGACCTGGGATTGAGGCTATCTCAGCTGTGCTCTAAGAGAGTAGCCCAGAAGTCACAGCTTGGTTTTGACCAGTGTCTCAGTTGTGCTCTACGAGATTGATAGAAGCCACTACTCATTGACTCTTGGTCGACTGGTATATTGAATTCCTTCTCAAGTGATGCCAAATGATAGCAAAGAACAAGACTTAAGATTGCAGAGGGTGTGGCACACTTGTAGCCTCGTTCTCAGGCTCTTCCCAAGCTTTTTGTACATACTGTAAAGCTGGGGAGGAGCCTGGGAACGAGGCTAGTACACTTGCTCGTGCTAACACAAATAGTGTGTCTCAAAATCCTTGAACAAATTTGTGAGTCATTCTGTTAGTACAGCTTACCAGCTATACTTATCCTGCTTTAGATACTCACTTGTAACGTGCTCTCTGTCCTCGAGCCCCTACTGGCACGCACTCGTTTATGCACAAACTCTAGTGTGTACTCTTCAGCACTTAGCTGGTTTGCAAACTATAAAGCTTGCTCGTGCATGCACATGCACACGCTCATACTCAGGTGCACATCCATCAGCAGTATGTACTCCCCAGTACGGATGCACAAGGCTCTCTTGCACACACTTGATAGGCGAGCACTCACGAGGGCACCTCAAATGCACTTTCAGGAGATGCTATATCCTTCTACGTACATACATACTTCTTCAGTATAGCTTGTTGGTCTGGGGACATCTCCCAAGGCACAGATAGTCGATAGTTATGCGTATCCATGGTTACTATCTACAGCAATGTATGTACTACAACCTCATAGCACTGTATGGTGTAGCACAGAGAACCAAGTTATGCATAGCCTCGTTCCCAGGCTGTGCACCCTACATGGCCTGGGAACGAGGCTATCAATGTATTAAGATTTTAACCGTGTGTTTGTGTGTGTGTCTGTGTGTAACGGAAGTGAGATGTTCGTGGGGCGGGACTAGACTATAGTGACGCGCGACCTTCGTACTACGACTGAACCTCGAACTCTGCGTAGAATGTTTGAGAATAGCTGGCAGAACAGCTGGCGGGGAGCAGCAGCCGAAGACAAGCGGACGCAATCGGGGAGCAGCGGACGCAATCGGGGAGCAGCAGACGAAGCGGATGCCATCGGGGAGCAGAGTTGAAGCGGACGCAATCGGGGAGCAGCAGCCACAATCGGGAAGCAGTTGAGAGCAGCAGCTGAAAGCGGACGCAAGCGGCGAGCAGCAGCTGAAGCGGATGCAAACGGGAAGCAGCAATTGAAGCGGATCGAGCGGCAATCTCGTCGGGAGCAGCAGCTGAAGCGGATCGACGCAATCGGGGAGCAGCAGCTCTGCACAGAGAGCTGTCCGGCGCCGGATTACTCACGCAGGCGAACGAGAGGGGAAGTAGCTGAGCGAGCGAAGCTACTTGTATAAGTTATCTGTGGATAAGAGCAACGACTGGAAGATCTACTGCCATGCCCACACCACATCCACATGCCCCATTCAGTGGACACCTGGTGAGTCTCTGCAACTCAGTGACTTACGCAGCTACATAATCCATCGGAACACCATCGTGGCATCCATCACCAATCCTCCAATAACCGAGGCATCACATGACAGTATATTCAACAGTAGCTCATTGAGCAGCAGGCAAAGCTGGCAAGGAACCATTATGCCACACACGTGCATACGTAGATGGTGAAATTCAAACATGGCAGTTGAAACATCGAGGGGTGTGACTGGTGTGTTATGTTCATTCAGGACGCACTATACATTTTGACAAGTCTAAACACCAGTTAATTAACTCTTTCCCACTTAATGACGCCTTAAGGTGTCATGAGACTTTCAGCTTCATGATGTCACATCCAGCAATGTCCTTGGGAGATACATGTAGGTTATGCGACAGCAGAAAGGGCGGGACAGGGGGAGGTGGGTGGGTGCACCCGGAGGGTGTAAACAGCATGGCCGTGTCTGGGCTTTGCGATAGAAAGGTCTTGGTCGGCACTGGGAGGGCCATTTCCGCCGTTTTTGGCATAAATGGACTTAGAAAGTAGCTGTCTTGCCTTGTAGGGCCTCCATTTCCAGCATACATCGCCCGTTTTTCAGCTACGACAGGTTGGCATTTCTCGGGAGGCTTGATTGCAAGCTCGTAAATTGGTGGGTGTGGTTAAGTCACGTATACGCTCAGTACAGCTGAAATTACCTGTGTGAGCAGTTTCGAGCCCAGCAATGCCAGGGAACAGAAATTAGGGTATGTTTAAGTGTTCTATAGATTGAAAATGACCTAGAGAAAGAATTTGGCCCCTAAAGAGTAAGGATTACAGTGTGCTCACTGCTTCAACATACACTGAAAGTGGTTACAGAAACTCGATGAGGCAACATCAAGAAGTCAGCTATGTTAACATTAGCACAAGGAAGGCGACTTTAGCACCATGTCAGAAAGTCATGTCTTGTTAGAGTTAAAATAGATCACAGCACACACACACACACACACACACACACACACACACACACACACACACACACACACACACACACACACTTACCTATGCCACCTCCGGCATGAGGGTGAGCACCATATCGGAACGAGTCAATGTATGCCTTGATCTTAGTCAGGTCTGCATGGAAACATACATATAAGAAAACATTATCCGGAGCTCTACCACTCAATGAAGGCTTCACATCATGATCAAGTAGAGTACAATGTAAGTTCGGCCGACAGTTATTATCGAACTTGCTAGGGTGGCGCTATAGCCTCGTTCCCAGGCTGTTTTGGGAGGGCCTGGGAACGAGGCTAGTGTGGCGCACAAGAATTGACTAAGATGTCGGCCCAACCAAAGTCAGCTTCACTGGAGAGCTATAAGTCGATGTTCAATGTTCGAGTGAGAGAGCAAATGATCGGACAGGAGCCACGCACTTCTCACATATGATGTGTGTGCATTGAACAAATCCATAAGCCTTTTCTAAATTAGCAAAACACTGGTGCAAGTCCAGCTCACACCTTTCACCAAAGTGAAGTGTTTGCAGCTTGTATGGATTTCAGACTTGAATCAGCCTACTGCAGTTGATATGCATTATGTAACAAAGGTATAATATTATACTGTTAAACAGGACTGTCCGATCAAGCACACTCTCATCCGAACGATGATTTCAGACATCAACTTCAAGAGCCAACAGCACTGTAGCAACACACAGGAAAGACCTGGTCCAATGTCAGGATTTGAACTTGGGTGAGGCTGACCTCTAACCAGGATGCCCTGTCCCCACAATCTAACGTTGGGCACCATGCAAATGCGTCTAATAATACCTGTCGGCCGAAAATCGATCACTCAATTACCCTGCACTGGCCTGCAGGCACACATCAATCAAATTCAATATTAACTAAGACAATGTACCAATGCCGTGAGCGATGGCCCTCTCGGTCAGCATGTCCGGGTCGTGGATTCGCTGGGCCCCCGAGAGAATCTCCTCTCCACGCATGAACATGTCGTAAGAGTTGGAGTATTTCTGGAGGAGAAGCATAGATCAATGATGCAAGAGCGCATGATGACATCACTGTTCCTCCCACAAGCCACTCACAACTGCTGAGTGGACAGGGCTCAACGTAGGATACAGCTGGTGGACAGGGCTCAATGTGGGACACGCCTGGTAGGCAGGGCTCAC
Source organism: Axinella damicornis (assembly GCA_963931865.1). Classification (NCBI taxonomy): domain Eukaryota; kingdom Metazoa; phylum Porifera; class Demospongiae; order Axinellida; family Axinellidae; genus Axinella; species Axinella damicornis. Next base: position 8,111,666 of record OZ007516.1, on the reverse strand, counting down.
TGTGGGACATATCTGGTGGGCGGGGCTCACTGTGGGACATGCCTGGTGGGCAGGGCTCACTGTGGGACATATCTGGTGGGCAGGGCTCACTGTGGGACATGCCTGGTGGGCAGGGCTCACTGTGGGACATGCCTGGGGAGCAGGGCTCACTGTAGAACATGTCAGGTGGGTAGGGCTCACTGTGGGACATATCTGGGAGGCAGGGCTCACTGTTGGACATATCTGGGAGGCAGGGCTCACTGTGGGACATGTTTGGTGGGCAGGGTTCACTGTGGGACATGCTGGGGGCAGGGCTCACTGTGAGACATGCCTGGTGGGCAGGGCTCACTGTGGGACAAGTCTGGGGGGCAGGGCTCACTGTGAGACATGCATGCCTGGTGGGCAGGGCTCACTGTGGGACAAGTCTGGGGGGCAGGGCTTACTGTGGGACAAGTCTGGGGGGCAGGGCTCACTGTGGGACAATCTGGGGGGGGGGGGGGGGGGGGGGGGGCAGGGCTCACTGTGGGACAAGTCTGGTGGGGAGGGCTCACTGTGAGACATGCCTGGTGGGCAGGGCTCACTGTGGGACATGCCTGGGGGGCAGGGCTCACTCTGGGACAAGTCTGGGGGGCAGGGCTCACTGTGGAACAAGTCAGGTGGGTAGGGCTCACTGTGGGACAAGTCTGGGGGGCAGGGCTCACTGTGGGACAAGTCTGGGGGGCAGGGCTCACTGTGGGACATATCTGGTGGGCAGGGCACATTGTGGAACATGTCAGGTGGGCAGGGCTCACTGTGGGACATGCCTGGTGGGCAGGGCTCACCGGTGAATATAGAGCAAAATTTTTGAACACCGCGGAATTTCTGCAGTGAGAATCTGATTGGTCAATACATGTCACGCGCTACTCACACCCACTAATTCCCACGCAGACACGTGAATCAGCAAGTACAAGTTACTTACTACATGTAGCTAGAATTTCTTTGTCGGTACATTGTTTGTCTGGGGGTTTATAAAGGCCAGGGATCTTCTTGCTGTTGGGATGATGCTCGCATCGCTGTCAGTGCGAACAACCACAGGTCTCTGTCACATGGGGAGCCAAGATCTAGGCGCGCTGGACACTAGGGGAAAGTCACTCGCACTTCTCTTCCTACTAGTGGTGCTGGTCACTGAAGCGGACGTCACTCACATGTGAAGGTAAACTATAAAGCACGAGGTCCACAGTTGTTTGTGCCCTGCGGAGCGTTTCCAGATCCTGGAAACATCCCCTGCATAGCTACTGATACTTGAATCAATTGCGTTCTGGTCCAAAGCAGCGGTAGCACATTCAGAAGTTCCTGTACCCGCGGTTTTCACTCATTTTTAATGTCAACTACTTTGCATTGGCAGATATAGCACGCAGTAGCCATTGCTGAACGTCATCACTAAAACTGATAATATTATTCAAGGCTATAATGACACGCGCACCTATTTAAGGTGTGCTAGCCCATAGTGTGAAGTTGTACTATAAACACCCACCAGACCCTTCTCCAACCTTCTGGGCACGAGTCTAGGCCTATATACAGTGTAGGTAACCACACCACCTCCAGTGTGGGCTGGGAACGAAGCTAGGGGGAGTGTGGCTTCACAGCTTCTACATGGCTGCTAGTCTGGGAGGGCGGAGCTTTGCCATTGACCCTATGCACCCTGTAGCAACCAAATGAGCCTGGAGAATACCCATAAGAATATTACATATAGGAGGTTCAATATTAGGCATTATCATGCTGTTCTACACGCAGCAAGTGATGGTAATGTGTTAAGGCATTCCTGGGTGGGTGGGGTCTCAAAAGGTGGGTTTGGTCTCACTGTGCAGGTCTACTCACCGGGTTCTGGGGGTCTGGCATAGTGTAGAATGGTCGCACAGCAAATGGATACTTGTCCAGCATGTAGAAGTCTGTGTCATACTGAAAGGGCAGAGAAATATTATATCCCAATCAGAGAATAAACTCTTGTCAAGAGAGGTAGGGAGAGAGATGGAGGGAGGGAGAGAGGGAGGGAGGGAGGGAGGGAGGGAGGAAGGGAGGGAGGGAGGGAGGGAGGGAGGGAGGGAGGGAGGGAGGGAGGGAGGGAGGGAGGGAGGGAGGGAGCGAGCGAGGGAGGGAGAGGGAGCGGGTGGAAGGAGGGCGAGAGGGAGGGAGGGAGGGAGAGTGGGAAGGAGGGAGGAAGTGAGGAAGGAAGCGAGGGAGGGAGGGAGAGTTGGTGGAAGGAGGGTGAGAGGGAGGGAGGGAGAGTGGGTGGAGAGAGGGAGGGAGAGTGGGTGGAGAGAGGGAGGGAGGGAGGGAAGGAGAGAAGGAGGGAGGGAGAGGGTGGAGGGAGGGAGAGAAGGAGGGAGGGAGGGAGAGTGGGTGGAGGGAAGGAGGGAGGGAGGGAGGGAGGGAGGGAGGGAGGGAGGGAGGGAGGGAGGGAGGGAGGGAGGGAGGGAGAGTGTGTGGAGAGAGGGAGGGAGGGAGAGAGAGTGGGTGGAGGGAGGGTGGGAGGGAGGGAGGGATGGAATGAGGGGAGGGAGGGGAGGGAGGGGAGGGAGGGAAGGAGGGAGGGAACACAGGGAAGGAGGGAGGGGACACAGGAAAGGAAGGAGGGGACAGAGGGAAGGACGGAGGGGACAGAAGGAAGGACGGAGGGGACAGAAGGAAGGAGGGAGGGGATAGAGGGAAGGAGGGAGGGGACACAGGAAAGGAGGGAGGGGACACAGAGAAGGAGGGAGGGGACAGAGGGAAGGACGGAGGGGACAGAAGAAAGAACGGAGGGGACAGAGGGAAGGACGGAGGAAACAGAAGGAAGGAGGGAGGGGGTAGAGGGAAGGAGGGAGGGGACAGAGGGAAGGAGGGAGGGGATACAGAGAAGGAGGGAGGGGACAGAGGGAAGGAGGGAGGGGATACAGGGAAGGAGGGAGAGGACAGGGGTAAGGAGGGAGGGGAACAGGGAAGCAGGGATGGAGGGATAGAGGGGGGGTGGGAGGAGGGACAGAAAGACTGTACAAATGCCTGATTCACACCATACTAGTCTTGTACACACCTTTTCCTTTACAAGGCGGCCCAGCAGCTTCTCATTTGGAGTGCTGACAAGGGAAGAAGAGGGGGTGGTCAATGCAACAAAACACACAGCTAGTATATCCCTGACAAGTTTCTCTGTTGGTCCAAACCACCATTGCCGAGAGGGACACACACGCCAAAATGAAAGTTTCTTGCTTGCACAGGTGCTTGGGAGTTTGGTCACAAAAATATCACAAGAGTGAAGCAGACCTGTCAAGTCTCGTGCACCTTGCATGAAACATGCATTTGTGTGTCATCTCACATTCACATGCTTGTACATACAAGTCTCACGCAAGAGTGTCACCTCACATTCACACGCTTGTACATACATGCTTCACGCCAGCTTTGACTGCCAGCCAAAATCTGCAGCTTGCCTAGCCACAGCACAATAGCAACTAGGCAAGAATTAAGGGGGCAAGCCCCTTGCAGCAATAAACTGTTATCTCAATCCCAGTCCACTTGGGACCTATAGCGTGGACAGTTAATGTGTTGTGTGGCCAATTTTGCAGGACCCTAAATATTGCACAACCTAAGCACAAATCCTGAAGGAGAGATTGCTGTGTCTCAACCCTAACCCATCCCTCTGTCCCCTCCCTCCTTCCCTCTGTCCCCTCCCTCCTTCCCTGTCCCCTCCCTCCTTCCCTCTGTCCTTCCCTCCTTCCCTCTGTCCCTCCCTCCTTCCCTCTGTCCTCTCCCTCCTTCCCTTAGTCCCTCCCTCCTTCCCTCAGTCCCTCCCTCCTTCCCTCTGTCCCTCCCTCCTTCCTTCTGTCCCCCTCCTCAACACTGTCCCCTCCCTCCTTCTCTTTCCCCTCCATCGTTCCCTCTGTCCCCTCCCTCCTTCCCTCAGTCCCTCCCTCCTTTCCTCTGTCCCTCCTCCTTCCTTCTGTCCCCCTCCTCAACACTGTCCCCTCCCTCTTTCCCCTCCATCGTTCCCTCTGTCCCCTCCCTCCTTCCCTCAGTCCCTCCCTCCTTCCCTCTGTCCCTCCCTCCTTCCCTCTGTCCTCCTCCTCAACACTGTCCCCTCCCTCCTTCTCTCTTTCCTTTCCATCGTTCCCTCTGTCCCCTCCCTCCTTCCTTCTGTCCCCTCCCTCCTTCCATCTGTCCCCTCCCTCCTCCCCACTGTCCCCTCCCTCCTCCTCTCTGTCCCCTCCATCGTTCCCTAGCTCTGTCCCCTCCCTCCTTCCCTCTGACCCTCCCTCCTTCCCTCTGGGAGTTGGCATTTTGGAAAGTTGATATTTGGTATTTGATATTTTGGGAGTTGACATTATGGGAGATTGCATTATGGGAATTGACATACCCCGAAGCAAAGTGGCCAGCCTTAAAGAGGTGTGATTGTACATTCACATGATGCTACGACCCACCTGAGGTCATCTTCATCCCCGATCTCCACCCCATTGGCCCTCAGCATTTCTATCCCCTCAGTGTAATTCAAGATGAGACTGTGTTGGTGTGTGTGTGTTGGTGGTGTGCAGGAATGTGGGAGTGTGGGAGTGTGGGAGTGTGGGAGTGTGGAAGGACCAGGTAAGTTCACATGTTATAACTGGCACAGTAATTTTTAGAAACCATTTTGTCTTCAAAGTTCTGTTGCTGCATGTACATGTACACTGCCACTTGTTGTGGAGGGCATATGCAAAATACTGAAAGCGATCAAAAACTGGTTACGTAGAAGGTTTGGGAACGAGAATAGGCAGCTAAGGTTGCAGCTACGTATATACAACACACTAATATGCTAGGTATCTTGGGGTAGGAATGAGATATATATACACAAAGCTGGGATTCGCACCATTGCGATCGGCATGAATGGCGCATTCCAGATGTCCAATTTGCTGTCGGTTGCCAAAATCAAAATCCTTAGCCTTTGGTCAAGTGCGATTCTTGACCAACATTAAAAGTCATATTTGGCACATCACTCGAAGGTTATTTTCGTGCTGGTGTGTGAGTGTGGAAGGTGAGTGGTGTGTGAATGTGTGACTATGTGGAAGGTGAGTGGTGTGTGAGTGTGGAAGGTGAGTGGTGTGTGAGTGTGGAAGGTGAGTGGCGTGTGAGTGTGGAAGGTGAGTGGTGTGTGAGTGTGTGAGAGTGTGGAAGGTGAGTGGTGTGTGAGTGTGTGAGAGTGTGGAAGGTGAGTGGTGTGTGAGTGTGGAAGGTGAGCGGTGTGTGTGTGTGAGTGTGGAATGTGAGCGGTGTGTGTGTGTGTGTGGAAGGTGAGCGGTGTGTGTGTGTGAGTGTGGAAGGTGAGCGGTGTGTGTGTGTGTGTGGAAGGTGAGCGGTGTGTGTGTGTGAGTGTGGAAGGTGAGTGGTGTATGTGTGAGTGTGGAAGGTGAGAGGTGTGAGTGTGGAAGGTGAGAGGTGTGAGTGTGGAAGGTGAGAGGTGTGTGTGAGTGTGGAAGGTGAGTGGTGTATGTGTGAGTGTGGAAGGTGAGTGGTGTGTGTGGAAGTGAGTGTGTGTGAGTGTGGAAGGTGAGAGGTGTGTGTGAGTGTGGAAGGTGAGTGGTGTATGTGTGAGTGTGGAAGGTGAGTGGTGTGTGAGCGTGTGGAAGAGTGTCACACCTCGGTTCCAGAAACTTAAAAGGCTCGGCTGGGTACTGCTTGCAGACAGTGGCGATTTCTTCAGCACATCTGGCATGTGTGTGTGTGTACAGACACATGTATATAAGCGTGTGTGTGGTACAGTACTAGCCTCGGTACCAGACCCTCGCATGCGGGAGGAGGGTCTGCATACATAAACATTTGAACTCTGCAGAATTTCGGCAGAATGAATCTGATTGGTTGATTGCTGTTCATCTTTTCACGCAAACGTGCACATTGTAAATTGGAGGGACAGAGAGATAGAGACAGCGATCGAAGAGACGTTCACAAAGCTTGGATACCCCACAGCGAATCCCGAGGAGCTGGAAGCTGGGAAGGAGATTATGAAAGGGAAAGATGTCTTTTTTTCTATGCTGGAAAGTCCCTCTGCTACGGTAGTCTGCCACTTGTGTTTGACTTTGTGATTGACTAGCTATAGCTATTTGCACAGCGGTTCCACACCGATGTCTATTGTTGTTATCGTAAGCCCTCTGAAGGCGCTCGTGCTGGATCAGGTAACATGTAAACATCTTGTACACACTGGGCCAGGTATTAGCTGCATTCTGGTATGCCCTACTTCGCTGCATAATCGGTCCAAAGCTGCAGTAGCGCTCTCCGAGTTAGAACATTCCATCAGTTCTTGCAATCGTCGATCTGGCAGGAACAGAGTTGACAAGGATCGCAGGAACAGAGTTGACAAGGATCGCAAGGTCTACTGCCTGTAGCTGCAGCCGTTTCAGTAGAAATTGAGCGCATGCACTTTTGAGTTTTCTTGTACCTACTTTATATTAATCAACGCCTTCAATTATCACTCAAGTGATACATGATATTCGTAAACGTTTCCTTGTGGTCCGGGTTTCCGTTACAAATGCATCTCCAGAAGACCTAAACACAGCTTCGAAAGACCCATAAGCGATGCTGCACCGTTTTCGGAGACTTAGGTACGTACAAAGCCAGAAGAGCTCTCCTGCATCTTCGGAAAAAACTTCCAATTATCACAAGAAGCCTTGTGGTTTGCAGCGAAGCTGTGCTGCAAATGCATGTCAGAAAAGCATTCCGAATCCATACGGATAATACATACACCATGCGAATATACGTATATTATGTGAGTGAGGCCGGCGGCGGATGAGGTTTGTGACAGTCTCACAAGAGCACCCATCCCCCAACTACCTGCTCAGTTTCCAGTATAGGGTCAAAGTTTACTCAAATGAGCACACATCAGTCTAACGGGATGGGGTGTGACTGAAACACGGAACAGACTGGAAAACAGACCGGAAAACAGACCAGAAAATGGACTGGGTTTCCATGCACTAGACACAGCATCTACTCAATCGCACAGTAAAACTACAGTTTAGCTTAGTACCGCCGGTCCAGCTGACGATCACCAGTGCCACAGGTCCACACAGTACAGCCACGGATGAACGGTGATATTACTCTTTCATAATTGCCAAGCACACTGAAGGGTGCCGTTTACTCTTGCATCTTTCAACTTACGCAGCAGCTGTGGAGGGCACTATCCCCTTCCTCAGTAGGCACTGTTTCAAGACTACGGTACTCATACTGCTAGCCTAGAGTCATACCCTGGCAGTCCATGTAGAAGACTACATCTTCACATAAATAGATCCGGCCTGAGTGAATCAAACTACTGATTCTGTCAATGCCAAAAATTATCTGGTAAACGCTGCAATTTGATTGGGCAAATCCTGCAATCAAATTTAGTAATCTGATTGGGAAGATACATTGTACTGCTGCAATATACTCTGATTGGGCAAACCCTGCAATATACTCATGCAGCACAATACACACGAGCTCACTGTTCCTGCAGTCCCTTGAACATAGCCACAAATGTCTCCCCAATCACCTCCAACACCTGAGACAAAACAATTCTCTATCTCACACCACAGTAATACAGTATACTTCACTTAAGGACACTGCTAGTCTCGGTCCCAGACCCAACCAACCCCAGCACGGATCACTTTTATACTGGAAGCGATACACGCGCTGGATAAACGGTCTGGGAACGAGACTAGGACACAGCTTCCCTCCATCCCCTCCCTCCCTCCCTCCCTCCCTCCCTCCCTCCCTCCCTCCCTGCCTCCCTCTCTCTCTCCCTCAACTGCTCACTCCTTGGCTGCTCACAAATACTGCCAACTTCAAACCCCATTTGCTCTTTAATGCTGAAAACAAACAGCTGCTTACCTCATGGTAATGTTCATAGAAGGTCATTTCAATGTCCATGCCCACAAACTCACAGAGGTGACGGTGGGTATTTGAGTCTTCTGCACGGAATACTGAGTTGAAGAGAGGGTGTGGGGAGAGGAGGGAGGGAGGGAGGGAGGGAGGGAGGGAGGGAGGGAGGGAGGGAGGGAGGGAGGGAGGGAGGGAGAGGGATGTGGAGGGAGGGAGGGAGGGAGGGGGGAGGGAGGGAGGGAGGGAGGGAGGAAGGGAGGGAGGGAGGGAGAGGGACGTGGAGGGAGGGAGGGAGGGAGGGTGGAGGGAGGGAGGGAGGGAGGGAGGGAGGGAGGGAGGGAGGGAGGGAGGGAGGGAGGGAGGGAGGGAGGGAGGGAGGGAGGGAGGGAGGGAGGGAAGGAGGGAGGGAGGGGGACAGGGGAGAAGAGAGGAGGACATACATCACTACGTGCAACCTTTCGTGAAAGAGGAAATACACAATGTAAGCAGGAGGAAAACGTGGAAAACAAAAATGGAGGGACAGGGGGACAGACAAGCGAACATACCAGCTCCAATGGTAAAGACTTTATCGAAATCAGCACAAAGTGCCATTTGCTTGTACAACTGAGGAGACTGGGCCAAGTAGGCCTGGCCTGTGTGTGTGTGTGTGTGTGTGTGTGTGTGTGTGTGTGTGTGTGTGTGCGCGCGCGTGATGGTGTGCATGTGTGGGTGTGTGTGGGGGGGGGTGTGTGTGCGTGTGTGTGCATGTGTGGGTGTGTGCATGTGTGGGAGTGTGTGTGCATGCACCTGCGTGTGTAAATGCCTTCAACAGCAGGGGATAGCAAGTGGTCATAGCATTTGACTGCTAATCAAAGGGTTGATGGTTCAAGTACCACCACGCCTAGGTATTCCAGAGCTGTCTTCCGGAGCTTCATTCCACAAACATACTAAAGATGCGTATTGTACATGTAGCTGCAATAGTCTTCAAGTACAGTAGTACAAATGTCGCGACAGCAAATAGACAACAGATAGTTACACTCGACAGGAATATGCATGGAATGGTGGAATGGAAAATGAAATAGACTACGAAATTTATAGGCACAACAAAAGGCACCAGTGTTCTAGCTTCTTTCGTCGCTTCCAACTCTGTCAGACATCAGAAGAGTCTCCTTCATTGCAGGTAAGGCTACATATTCATTGAACCCTAATGACCTTTGACCTCTAAGACTTCGAGGAGGAAGCATGAATGCAGGTCACTGCAAGGGTAGTGCCATAGTGCCATGAAGTGTTTCCGGGTGTTTTTTATAGTCCATTTCATTTTCCATTCTTCATGTACCGTTTCAGTCCAGCGATTAGAGACACCCGAATAGAGTGTGCCATCTCTAGCCTAGACTGAACATTCACTTGTCTTTGTCCTGAGACTCGGCCTGTGGTAGTGGTTACCTAATAAAGTGCTTTGCCATAGCAACTGAACCGGTTACCTATTACTAAACAGTGAAGGGATGACCAGGGATTACTATAGATATTACTAGAGATCACCACAAAATCAATGACGTCAGCATTGTTAGTTGTTTGGTCGAGGCAGGCAGACTGAGACCAATCAACACCTCCTGAGTGTTCCAAGGGTGTTTCATTATGTGGGGTACATTATGGGAGGGCTCTATAGCCATATCCCAAGCAATGAATATCTTCTGCCTCATTTACTATTCATGTACATGTAGGTATGGTCTAAGTATGCTTACAGTACGAACACCTGTGAACAGACCACCTGTGAACGGCCCACGAATCAGCCAGGTTATTCTGTCTCTTGAACCCACAACCATCAGCTTTCAGGGTCAATGCTCTACCAACTGAGCTGTACAGCTGGTTGGGCTGTTGTTTTACCTGAATGTTCGTGAGGTGATGGTAAGCCATTCTATCTCCTGGGAAAAGGCTGCCTGTGAATTTCTAGCAGGCCACTATACTCAAAGTGCGTAGACTTTTCTACAGCATTCAAGTGGTTAGCATCTGGTAGGATTAATAAAGTCACTAGAGGCATTGCACCCTGCTACAAAGTAGTAGTGCGTAGTCTATAGCAACACCCAGGCTCACTCACAGAGGTCTCACATTGCATATACACTTACCTTAGCCTTGTTCCCAGGCATCCATACCCAGCTTTTGCACTGCAAGTGACAAACGTTGGGCGTGGAGGCCTGAAGATGAGGCTAGCAGGTTAACTCATAACCTTGTCTCTGAGAGCTACAGCTAGAGGAAGGAAGACACACACCCACCTTTGAAGTAGGACACTTCAAATACATTGGCTCCACCCTCACTTGCAGCTGTGATTGTGTAGGTGGTGTGTGTGGGAGGGGGGAGTGGGTGCGTAAACAAGCATATTAATGGGGATTGGAAGATCAAGTATACACCAGGAGCCCACAGTACACGGAGTACTAATGCTGCCCAATACACAAGCAGTTAAGCTATCTGTCAGTCAGTCTGTCTGTCCAAGAAGTGATAAATGCTTCGGAAAGGTTATCTAAGACGTTTAGGACTTTATAGGAACACAAAAATGAACATATCCGTTCGGGATGTCAAGAGCACATCTTGTCATTGCAGCGCACGCCGCAATGACAATGATGTCAGGGCTCAAGCATTTAGTCGTGTCGTGGGGCTGACAGCATTATCATGTTGCCCTGTAGTATACAGTGGCCATCAACACCCAAAGATCTCCGAATAGGCCTTGGAGAAAATAGACTCAATTTGTCCTATTAGGCGATGTTCCAGTGCTCTTACATATTATGCTGTAGTAACAGATTAGCCCCATACCCGAAAGTAGTCTTTGGCTAGTTCTAGCTGTTCTATCATAGAAGTCAGACCATAGCATGGATTACTAATAGAGCTTTATCTACACGAAGTGGATATTGGTCCGGCAGGAGGTACGCAATTTAATATGGGCCAGAGCGCGGGCGCCGGGCAGGTTCTAGATGCGCGCGCGTTTCCGGTAAAAGTATGTACTTCCTGCCGGACCAATATCCAAGTCGTTATCTATACTTCCACAGTACTATTTGCTCAAACACAATCCTCCAAGGTCTAGAAATAGAATCGCACTAAGTAGAATCGCACTGACTAGAAGTAGAATAGCACTGACTTCTACCTTGAAGTGCTCTCTCCGCTGAGACTCGTTAGCGGGCTTAATTACACCGTAAAAAAAACAAACTGGGATCCAGACTAGGGCAGAAGCGCGGTCTGGGAACGAGGATCTGGGTGGCAGTTGCTGCACCGTTGAGCGAGCTCGAGATGAGCGTGCAAAGTGTCACATCCGGTTTACTTTGGAGACTTTCGCATACTTCGTTTGCATAATTCCGAGGACTTTCCGTACACTAAAACGCTTTTCAAGGAAGTGACGATTTTTTTAATACAATTACTGTCTTTTAGCGTCACGGCACACGCTCTTGGTGCCAAGCCGTTAGAACCGCTTGTGCAACAACTGGGAGGTAGCAGTCATGCCCACAGCAACAGCCCAGCTATACGTTACCGGGGCCATACAAAGCGATGGGCAACGGTGTCAACGCCTCATTATTACCTCAGGATTGCGCGATGTGTGTGTAACGAGTTCTCCACAGCAAGCAGCTTATATTAGCCACAATCTTCGAGGAGAAACACGATGAACCAGATGCATACGCCCACCACTACTACTACAGTCGGGATGTTCACCACTGGCGATATAACTCCAGAGACGGTCATTTCTGATCTCTTCAGTGAGTCGCTGATTCTTGCTATTATTACCTTAGCATGGATTAGGCTACTAATGTAGCTACGCCTACTCTAGCTCTTGGGAGCCTGCATAATACAATGCATAGCAAGACGTGTCATCCCAGCTTACCATTACCCTCAAAGTTGTTCAGAGGTACAGCAAGGTGCTGACATAAGCATTCAAAGATTCCACAAATTTGACTTGAGGGATAACACGGTCAAGTTGAGTTGACGGACCTTAGGCCTGTGCAGGCTACAAGTATGCAAGATCGCTGGGTCCGCCAACTCAACTTGGATCTCTTGTACATATCCTTTTACACCTGGTGCTGAGTGAGCTAATGAATGCCCTGGGTACGTCGGTAGGTAGGGCCATGGAATCTCGAACGACACCATAAAATAGCACCTGCACTAGCCCTGTTGTACCCTGAATATTGATAGACTTCAGGTGTTGTTCTTTACGCTTGACCTGGACAATGGATAGACCTTATGCCCTATACAGTACACTCCACTATACATCATATTCTTCCGTTGAATGCAAGCAGTAGCATGGTTGGTGGTTGTCCTCGAACTCTCACCTCTGCTCCCCGATTGCATCCGCTTCAGCTGCTTCCAATTGTGTGGAGTGCCTGCTCCCCAATTGCAGCTGCTGCTTCACAATTGCATCCGCCTCAGCTGCTCCCCGATTGCATCTGCTTGCAAACCTAGCCATTCTGGAAGGTTCCAGACCCTGGACAACGTTCTCAAGCATTCTGCGTGGAGTTCCCAGTGCACAGACGGACACAGACACACGCTTGAATCTTAATGTACTGGTGTCTCGGTGCACTGGTGTCTCGGTGCACAAGGTCCATAGGTCCAGCAGGTGTGTGATATTGGTGGCAGAGGGTACAGTTAGTCTGTGACACTAAAATCCAGTTTGGTTTAGGGACTTTTTTTTGTCCCACAAACCACGTGGAGTTAGACACACGATGCTAATGATCTAGGAGTTGCAAAGATATAGCTCAGAACTTGACGCCTGTCCATCAAGACAGCATCAGCACAAAGTCATAGGAAAACTACAGTAATGTAAGAGAAACCCCATTGTCTTCAAAAAGAAAACCACAAATGGAATTGTCGAAAGGTGTTAGTGCCCCAGATGGCTCAGTTACCACACACCCCACCACTCCCATCAACCTGCTTCCTGGGGGATGGTGGTGGGGGGGGGGGGGGGGGGGGGGGGGGGGGGGGGGGGGGGGGGGGGGGGGGGCAGTAGGCTAAAATTCTACTGATAAAATAATATGGTGCATTCAGTTGTGGATTCCGCTTTCCCAGATAAACCTGAGATTCAATTTACCTCAACACTTTGTGTATTAACCAAAAGGTGTACCTCAGACAATGTATTTCAGGAAATGAGTCTGTCCACACACACACACAAAGCAGGAACAGTGTCCTCCCTGCCACAATGGGACAGCAGTAGCTACGTGAGCACGACGGCTCCAACTTCATCAGTTACAGCGTGCAAAGACGAGATGAGACAAAGTGAAGGAGGTACGTATTGACACTTTATTGTTGACAAGGTATCATCGGACTGGTTTTAATTGCGTAGTAAACACCAGTCTTGGGGGACAATTGCATATCACAGGTGTATTATGCTTCAATGTATGCGAGCTCAAAACAAAATTTAAAATCAAATTTTTTGCAAAATAATGAAAACCAGTCATGTACGTAACCAGTATGTACGTAACTGGTGAAGCCAGGGGGTGAGAGAGAGTCGATAGGAAAAGTGTTTTGAATTTTGAATTTTGAATTTTATCCACACTGGAAAGGGTTGTACAGAAGGTAATCCTACATACACACTCCCCTACAAATAAACAATAAAAAGTTCTACCTTACCAATTCTCACCACCATTTCTTACCACCCTTACACAGGTACATGTAGTGAGGGGGGGTCCTATGACACCCTTCATGGCTCAAGCAACGAAGAAAGTGAATCTCTTCCGCTCACCCCGCCAACATCGGACTCTGGACCCAGAAGCATGGCGAGCCGTCACAGCAGCGAACACTTATCAAGCACAGACGATCTGGATCAACCATTGCGCAAGAAGAGACACCCGATACCTGATGAGAAAAAAGATGCCAAATATTGGGAGAGAAGACGAAAGAACAATGTGGCTGCAAAGCGGTCAAGAGAGATGCGGCGGAAGAAAACAGATGATGAATTGAAGACTGCGCGGGACGCAATACAAGAAAACCAGAAATTGAAGCAAGAAGTTGAAGTCCTGAAGGCAGAGATAAACAGCCTCAGGAGGCTGTTGAAGGACGCCAACATGACACTGTCACTATGGATTCGAGCAAGACAGACGTCAGAGCCACCAGCCCAGCTCCCCCCAATGCTAAGAGGACAGAACGTTTCGTTTGTAAATTTCCCAGTGTCGACCACAGTCTAATACATGTAACACATTATTGACTATCTGTGAATGTTATTTATGTGTCTTTTCTCTCTACTACATGCTGTCCATGAATGATGAGTCAGTTCTCTCCTGCAGGCTGCTGTCTTTTTTTATAAACTTCTCAATCCGATCTGTACTGTTACTTAGATCTTGGTTGTATAGCTGTCTCAAGTCGTACAGGAGCTGGCATAATACTGTTTGTGCACTTATTCCAATGGATCAGGTCATGCAGATGTTTCTACTACTCAAGTGCTTTCTTGACATTAAAAATTGTTACCATGGTAACCGGTTTATACGTATTGAGAAGTGGTGTTGGCCAAGATGGGAGACCTATGACAGCATGCAGCCTGTATACAGTGACAGCCCGAGATAAGGGCCATTCTAAACTCAAACTCACTGGTAATCCAAAATTCAGTTGTGTCAAATTCAACTTTGAGAGCATGGAGGGGTGGTGTCCACGGGCATAACTACGCACACAAGTAACAGCACTCTAGTTCGGAAATGCAAAATGATATGGTGGTACAATCACTTGGTGAGATGGTGGCTATAGTGAGCGTCTAGCTGGACGACAACTCTCAAAACCCAAACCATCCCATCTTCAGGAAGCGTACTTCTGATGTTGATGGGGGGGGGGGGGGGGGGGGGGGGAGGTTGAGCCATCTGGGGCACTAAAAACTTTGACAATTCCATTTGTGGTATTCGTTTCCAAAGGAAGATGGGTTTCTCTCAGTTTTGCTACCCAATTTTGCTGATGCCCTATTGAAGGACTACAGTACCGGAGTAGTTTTCTAAGCTCGCTTCTGATTGGTTCACTTAGGTCACTTACGTCATACAGTGCATACTTAGGGTATATTATGGCAGGTTAGGGTATTGTTATATAGCCAATAGAATTGAAGCTTTGAAAACCACTCCGGGATAGCTCTTGAAGGACAGGCATCACGAGTTCTTGAGAGAACAAACTAGCCCATACCACAAGGACATAGGCGCCACCACATCGGGATTTTTACACCGTGTAAGTCACATGGTCACCCATATAATTTAATTACCTGCTCCCTATCACTTAATTACTCCAGCCCTGAATCAAATTAACTAGGTAGCAGATGATGGCAGCCTCTATTGTCTTCAGCAGAGTTACAGGGCAGGGTGGGTAAGTCACACACTCCACTGAGATATTGTTATGCAACAATTCACAATGGTATGACAAACACCTTCCCTGGTATGTGCTGTTAGGCCTTGTTGAATAATCAGAGAGGCACACAGAGCCTGCACTCACCCCAGCTAGTCATACATGTAGGCATCAATACACAAAACCACAGTGCCTATTATTTGCATACCTCAGTCTCAGAGTAGCTATAGCATAGCATAACCAGTTGTGCATCAATCTTATACAGTACCTGCCTGAAGGGACTGTATTGCCACTGCAATCCTATACCTACAGCATAATATTATACTAGGAGGACCCACTCTATGAGAGGTCTCAGGCAATATGAAGGTGTGGTCAATAGAGACGGCTCAGTGGCATTTGTTTTACGTAACTACATGCATTAATTTTTTACGAAAACGTCTAATAAGAATAGTGTGTCGTCAATGTGAGCTTAAGAAACAGTCACAAATAGTCATACATGATTTCAAGCACCTTGTGAGATGTAAAAATGCAACAGGGTTGTGCACTGCTCAGTGCAAAATGCTACACTTTCATGAAAAAGCTGTTGTGAGAGAAAAGTCACTCAATTTTGAAGAAGGAAACTGATCTAGGAAGTTTAGTGACTTGGTTCAGTACTTTTCACGATGCTTTTTTGCACCATTGGGAGTCATGTTGGTCATGAAACACTCCGAGATGTATGGTACATTCGGCTTATAAGTTTACCGTTTTTGAGATTCAAGAGATTTTTTTTTGTGATACGTATCATTATAGTGCAAACAGAGTGCACCAAGTCTAAGTCTACACAGTAACCAATGAAAACAAGGGAGCAATGTTGCCATGGCAATGGAACATCATACTAAAATTACAAGCTGTGGTTAGCTGAGAGTGAATTACACTTGGGACGCCTCTGTTATGACAACAGGTTCCCTGATGTCATATGAGTAGACATAGTTGGCACTCCAAAGAGGCATGGCTACAAATACACTGAGCTGCGATTAGCTGAAGTGTCCAAATAACGCGTAGACAGTGTGATGTACCCTGAGAACTTACAGTGAGCCACCTCTCCATTAGTTTGCTAGGTGTTACTTGGGAACTAGTGACCAATTTCCACCAATTGCTCATGGCAATGTGACAGGGCTGTCATAATCACCCCTTACAAAGCCTCCGAGGTGACAGGATGTGTGTCCATCCTGTATACCTACCTGAAGGACATGAAGAGCTTCCTGTTGCGATCTCTTGCATCACAGAGATGAAGAGACAACTTTGTCTCCAACTTGCAGGCTTCTTTTCAAATTGTAGGTGCTCTTTTCAATCAGTGATCACACACAAAAAGTGAGAATTTACTTTTGCAGGGAAGTTTCTTTCATCGTCCATATAGTTTAATCCACCTGCAATTGAAGGAGCTTCTTCTGAAATGGAGAGAGCCTGGGATAGGCCAGCAGCAGATGAGGTGAAGAGGTGAAGAATGCGCTAAACGCGTGTCACCCAGCTTGATTTGACCGGGCATCAACAGCCACCACTCCCTTCTTGGGATAATTACCAAGGCAGTGGTAACTATGACACTTAAGTAGGATTAGAGTTTGAGTGAGTACATGTAATGAAATCCCAGCCAGCTATGCAAGGTATGTTAATAATACGTAATGCCTGAATACATACCATTTGAATGTAGCTCTACAGATTACTGAGTCCACAATGATGTTCAATCCTCATACAACATACATTTACCCCTCACACATCATCACCCATGTACACATTCTACAGACACACTTTCGATCCCCCTTGTTTTCCTAACACAACATCATGACATTACTGTGACACCAGCATCATGATATCTCACACACCAGCATCATGACATCTCACACCAGCATTGATCATGACAGCATCATGCACACTAGCATCGATATCATGACATCATCACACCAGCACCAAGACACCAGCATCATACCATTATCATGACACCAGCACGAGGACACCTGCATCATGACATCATCACACTACCATCACGACATCATCACACCAGCACCAGAACACTAGCATCATTATCATGACATCATACAAGAGAACCCTATCAGCATAGTAACCATTGAAGTATTGTTTCCATAGCAACAAAACATGACATCAATTAAGGACTATAATACAACAAAGACAATCATCGTACGGTCCTCAGCCGACAGGGTGTGGCAATAGAAAGAGGTGGAAAGAGGGCATGCCCAGAATGGCAGGAGTCCATGAGCCACAAAGGAAGTCCTCTGTTGAAGGAGGCGGGTTACCAGTTCAAAGAAGAGTCAAGGGGGAGGGGGGAGGGGGGGGGGGGGGGGGGGGGGGGGGGGGGGGGACGGACATAGCCGGTTAGCTGGCAGTTAACTAAACTACACTTGGGACGTCTCTGTTCTGACAATTGGTTCCCTTCATGGCTGCAAACATAATAAATTAGTCACACAGTGTCCAAAGTTACGGCATCACGATTATTCTATCACTCCTTATTTACATGTGGCCCTCTCTCCATGCATTTGGGAGGAAGCACTTTCAATCACACCTGAATTAAACAAGGAAGAATACATTCCTTCAACACTTCAATGATCACCAACAAAGCCTGTGAGATGGAGGATAATTCTCAAAGAAACACTTCATCTCTGTGACGCAAGAGGTTGCAACAGGAAGTCCCCTCACATCCTGCAGGTATGCACGATGAGGCGCCAGGCTGCCCAAAATATTCCACCCAAGTCTCCAAGATGGACACACATCCTGTCATCTCGGAGGCTTTGTTACCAAGTAAGGAGTGATTACACAGCCGTCGTAAGTACCTCACAACAGGCAGAAATCATTCATCCTGAGCAGACCACAGTGCAATGAATAAAACCTGCGACACCTGTCCTATTAGGTTACCAAAGGGTGGTACCTGAGTGGGATTTAGAGTCATGCCAATTGCACATCATTGCATAACATTGCTGAGCTTGTGGTCTGAGTGCAAGTATATGCATGTGTGTGCATGTACGCAACTATTGATATTCCATGAATCCTTGTCAGCTCTCCTTGATGGAAATAGCTGAGTATCATTTTGAATTTTGACTACAGCTCTGCGGATTACCGAGTCCTCACTGATGTGTGAATTAATCCTCATACACCCTCACTCACCATCACCCATGTACTTCACTTCCCCCTTGTAACACTAGCTTTCCTTACACACATCATGACATTATCATGACATCACCATGACATCATGACATCACCACACCGGCATCATGACATCACCATGATACCAGCATCATGACATCACGGTGATACCAGCATCATGACATCACCATGATATCAGCATCATGACATCACCGTGATACCAGCATCGTGACATCACGTTACCGCACCAGCATCATGACACCACCATGATACCAGCATCAATATCATGACATCATATGAAAGACCTGATTATGGCCTGTCGGCATAGTAACCAATGAAGAATTGTTTCCATGCCGGTGGATGCATGACATTAATTAAGAAAACAAATGGCTGCATAAGATATCGTACAGTATTTCCAGCAACGTCCTCAGCTGACAAGGTATGGTAACAGAAAGGGTGGGAACAGCAGAAGGTATCCCTGGATTGGCAGGAGGGCTTGAGCCACAGAGGAGGTCCCATGTAGAAGGAGGGTGACTAGTTCAAAGAAGATGCATAGCTCTCACCTTGTGTGGTCTCCACATCAGACCTGTTCGGGGGGGGGGGGGGGGGGGGGGGGGGGGGGTTGATATACATGTAGTCCCCGTGTTAGTACTGCAAGCAACAAAACGTTGGGATGAGTTCGATAAGGCCTGGGAACGAGGCTGACTTGAGACATCAGTTGTGACAACAGGTTCCCTTGCATGACTGGAAACATACTGAGTTGCAATTAGTTGCAGAGTGTCCAGCATCATGATTTTCTATGGCACTCCCCGTTACATGTATACCTATCGCAGGCTCTACCCATTTGGGAGGAAGCTCCTTCAATCACATGCACATTAAAATTGTATGATAGAAGAAAGGAACACCTGCAACTTGATTTCTGAAAGTTGGTGGATAGTTTAAAAAGGTAATAATTACCTCCAAGTAGAGCTGGGTGATATTGAAATTTTGCATATCGATTATTGTGAACTTGATACATTGGATAGTGGGATGGATATTAGCATACGGCTCACACAAATGTACATTTTCACATACATGTAACAATTGACCAAAACCGGAACAGCGCATGTGAAAGATATGCACTCAATAATTGCCATACGGATTCGATATCGGTTTAAAACGATAATGTTATATTGATATTAAGTAAGCCGTATTGATATTGAGTAAGCCGTATTGATATTGATATTGGGTACATATAGATGGACGATATATTGCAAAATCAATACATTGTCCCAGCTCTACCTCCAAGCCCTTTCAGCCAATGGCTGATCTCCCAAGGGGAGGAGGGGTAAACACTTCACCAGTGAAGTAACAGGTGGGATTCGAACCAGAGACTTTGAGTCCACAGTCAAATGTTTTAAACACTTGGCCACAATTTACTAACAAATCCTATTGCACACAAACACTTCATCTCTGTGATGCAAGAGACCACAACAGGAAACACACAAATGTCCTGCAGGCACATGATGTGGCGCCAGGCTGCCCTAAACATCCACCCAAGTCTCCAAGATGGACACACATCCTGCCACCCCCTGAGGCTTTGTTTCCAAGTAAGGGGCCATTATATAAGACGGCCATTATCTAATTGTCGTAGACATCTGGCGGAAATCGTTCCAAGCTGAGCATAGTACTCCTAGTATTGCTGGAATGCCAATGATTAGATCCGAGACACTCAGGCTGATTTAACTGTGCACACACTGACTATCAATAGCCACCACTAGTGCCTTATTGGGTTACCAAGGCAGTGGTAACTATGACACTTCAGTGGAATTAGTCATGCCTTGGTGCACAGCATACCATTGCTGAGCTTGTGGTCTGAGTGCAACGATGAGGCGTGCATGTATGTGAATGTGTGTGCTCATATTAAAATTCCATATACCATACAAGTTGGTGCTTAATATGTGTTAGGGAGATGGTGTGTGTGTGAGAGGGTGGATTGTGAGGGTAAGCAGATCTAGAGTGTATTAATGGACCAATATGCACCTGTCTCTCAGTCTAATGTCCATACTGACATGGACATTCTTCAGAATGAACATGTGCCAGAGTCTACTTATGCCAGTATTTGGAGTTGCTGACAACAAAATTATCGTACACTTTCTGGAACATTTAGGTACAGGACAGTTCTTTAGCTACTCATTGACTCCGCCCCTTGCATGGGGGGAGATGGAGCTGGACGTGAATATACATGTAGAGCTTTGGTATCCAGTACACAGACCACATTGTGGGGGGATTCCAATGTTATTGCCGAGTTAAGTAGTCATTTAATCCGGCGTGTATGTATTATATATATCGCGAGATTCCTTTCTTTTTTTCACTAGGCAGATGCTGGACAGATGACAGATGACGGACAGACAGACAAAACCAATTGTTTAACCCCGCGTACATGTATGTGGGGTAACTATACACACACAGGCCACTACACCACATAATCACACAATATAATTCCCTACCCATCACACACACACACATGCACATGCACACACTACACATTCACACACTACACATGCACACACTACACATGCACACACACCACGTACAGCTCACACACCACATACACCACGCACATCCACACATGCTCACACACACTTGCATGTACACACACACACACACACACTTGCGCACACACAAAAGCTTGCACACCTGAGATGATCTTTGGGGTGTGAATCTCCACAAAGCCAAGCGCAGTGAGGTGGTCCCTGTAGAGACGACAAATGGCAGCCTCCACTCGGAAGATAGCCTGGTTGGTTGTGGTCTGTGCAAACGTGCATTCGGATTTCGGGTCAAAATCCAACCTACTTCAAAATTGACCATCAATGGCACATTCAACTCATGCTGATCTCAATGGTTGGTCATGTGACCAATTTAAGGACATCAGTTGAAGGTTCTTTTCATGCTGATCACAAATGGTGCAAATCCCAACTTTGTATCTCATTCGTAGCCCTAGATACCTAGCATAGTACTTACTGGCTTATCCACTATCTACTACAATTATATCATGCTGTATCCACAGTAGATATGAAGCTTGGTATTGTGTATTGTGCCATTGTCATCAGCATGAAAAGAACCTTCAACTGATTAATATTGGTCACATTTTTGCAAATCGCACTCGACCAAAGGCTATAATCCATGATATTTTCATGATTTTGGGTCAAAATCCAACCTACAGCAAAATGGGAATCATTTGAAAGCTCCAGTCACCCTGAATACAGTGGTGCAAATCCCAGCCTTACATCTCATTCATAGCCCAAGATACATAGCATATTAGTCTGCTATAACACTGCATGCATAGCCATATTCCCATACCTTCTACACCACCAGGTTTGATCACAGTATTTTGCATGCTGTAAGCGCTGAAGAACTGGCCATGTAGAAGGTCAGGGAGCGAGGCTAAGCATGCCCCCAGGATGCCCTCCACAACAAGTGGAAGTGTACATGCAGCAAACAGAGCTTTGAAGATACTTAAGACTTCATCTTTGGGTGTCTCTATTCACTGGACTGGACTACTGGACTGGACTACTGGACTCACCCAAAATTGCATAAAATGCCTTTTCCAGCCATTTTCAGTGTAGGACAGAAGCTAAATATGCTTATTGATTCGCCAAAGCTGCTTGCTTAGCCTGTTGAAGCGTCTTCCATGACTTTCTTAGAGTCAGTAGAGGTCAAAGGTCATGTGCATATTTAATAAGCTTCAGTCTGATGTGAATATCGTTTTCTGTTTCTTATGCTTCAGCAAAAGGCTGGAGTTCTGTTTCGTTGAAGCAAATATGCTCGCGACCTTGGACCTACTGATTAGAAGAAAGGCATGGAAGGCGCTTCAACAGGCTAAGCAAGCAGCTTTGGTGAATCAATAAGCATATTTAGCTTCTGTCCTACACTGAAAATGGCTGGAAAAGGCATTTTATGCAATTTTCGGTGAGTCCAGTAGTCCAGTCCAGTAGTCCAGTCCAGTGAATAGAGACACCCGTCTGGACAGGGATGTGTTGCTCACCAGGAGTGCTGCTTCAGCCAATTTGACTAAATTTCCGTAATTTGTAGGATTTCTTAAATGTGCCAGTTTTGGCATGTGAACATATTTGCCATGTGCAGGTGGATTCATGCCACATGTACTCCCGTTTTCCTATTTACAGACCATTCTTGCCCCCCCCCCCCCCCCCCCCCCCCCCCCCCCCTTACTCTAAGGTCAATGATTCTGTTGTCCAATCGGGTGTCTTGGTTCACTCGCACCTGAGGACCATCCTGGAAGTGTGAGGATGTGTGTGGTTGTGAGGGTGTGGGGATGTTGAGTGTGGTGTGATGATGAGTGTGGTTGTGAGGGTATGGGGATGTTGAGTGTGGTGTGAGGATGTGTGTGGTTGTGAGGGTGTGGGATGTTGAATGTGGTGTGACAATGTGTGCATGTGGTTGTGAGGGTATGGGGATGTTGAGTGTGGTGTGAGGATGTGTGGTTGTGAGGGTGTGGGCATGTTGATGTGTGGTGTGAGGATGTGTGTGGTTGTGAGGGTGTGGGGATGTTGTTGTGTGGTGTGAGGATGAGTGTGGTTGTGAGGGTGTGGGATGTTGAATGTGGTGTGACAATGTGTGCATGTGGTTGTGAGGGTGTGGGATGTTGAGTGTGGTGTAAGGATGTGTGTGGTTGTGAGGGTGTGGGGATGTTGAGTGTACGTGTGAGGATGTGTGTGGTTGTGAGGGTGTGGGCATGCTGAGTGTGCATGGTGTGAGGATGTGTGTGG